>JAWWES010000080.1:1110720-1124339 GCA_035583135.1 Lophotriccus pileatus | reverse complement strand
ACAGCTTCGCAGATGGGTAGATGGATGGATGGGTGGATGGATGGATGGATGGATGGATGGATGGATGGATGGATGGAAATACATGGAAGCACCCCCACTCATGGTGGGGTGAGTGGTCCTCACCAGAGGACTGCTCTTGTCCCTGCCACGAGCTCCCACTCAGACAAGAGACCACTAAAGCACATCTGGTCCCTGATGACTCCCTGGGTGTTAAACGCATGAGTTTGTGATGGGCAGTCCTCAGTCCCCACGTGCAGGACAGGTGGTGGCTTCAGAAGCAGTTCCCACATTCACATCCCACTCAGGAATAGCATCTTCAACCCTTGTGATGCTGAGATACCATCACTGCATTCCCTGGCCTCATGTTGGCTCTTGCTGTCCCACTGCTCCGCAGGGAAGTGTTGAAAGCTGGGTCTTCTAAGTCGTGGCAGGAGGTCCTGTCCAGCCTCACTGGCACGGATAAGATGGATGCTGGGCCCCTCCTGGAGTACTTCAGCCCTGTCACCAAGTGGCTTCAGGAGCAGAACAACAAGACCAACGAGGTGCTGGGATGGCCTGACTTTGAGTGGCACCCCCCTGTCCCTGAAGGCTACCCTGAAGGCATCGGTAAGGCTGCAGCTCCATCCCGGGTCTGGGAGGGGCAGGAAGATGTCCCTAGGGGACACCACTAATCCTCAGCGCTGACAGAGGTCTCTGCAGTGAGTGAGGTGGTCGTGGCAGGAATAACCAGCTCCAGTGGAGTCTCACAGGGTGCTGCTTCCCAGGAAGTAGGTCCCACTGATGTACCACTGTCTAAGGCTGCAGTCCTGCTGCTGTGGCAATGCCATCAGTGGTGGTGTGACAGGACATCTCAGCTGCATCCTCCCTGGGATAGGTCTAGGGCATGCAGCTTGTCCAATTATCCCACCCTCTCTCCAATGGATCACCCCAGCTGTTCCCATCTACCACCATTTCTTGGCACAGACTGCTCCCGAGCTGCGGCATCGGACCTGCAGTTCTGGGAAAAGCTCAACCATGGCTTCTCCATGGGATAGTGCTCTTGCTTCTCCTGACCTTCCCTCCTTCTTCTCCCCCCATTTATCTCCTCCTCCAGACAAAATAGCAGATGAAGCACAAGCCAAAGAGTTCCTGGCCGAGTACAACAGCACGGCCGAGGTGGTGTGGAACGCCTACACCGAGGCATCCTGGGCCTACAACACCAACATCACCGACCACAACAAGGAGGTCATGGTATGGGAACCACCCCCAGGGCTGTGCAGGGAGGGCCAACAGCCAGGGCAGGCAGCTGGAGCCCGGGGCACGTTTCAGAGGAGCTCTGAAAACCAGGGCAGCCTCTGCCCCTCGCCCAGGGGTAACATTCTCACCCTTTTCCATGAACACCCTCAGCGTTCCATGAGGTACCCACAGCGGGGCGGGTGTCAGTCGTGGGGTGCCAGGTGGTGTTTCTGGTGATGGCCTGGGTCTTGGGGATCTTGAAGTAATTCCTCTTCTGTCCTCGTAGCTGGAGAAGAACTTGGCCATGTCCAAGCACACCCTTGATTACGGCATGAGGGCCAGGCAGTTTGACACCTCCGACTTCCAGGACCAGAGTGTCACCCGCATCCTCAAGAAGCTGAGTGTTATCGAGAGGGCAGCCCTGCCTGAGGATGAGCTGAAGGAGGTGAGCAGCAAGGGGACAGAGCAGGATGGGGTGTCCCTTGTCACCACCCTGTGGGGAGACGCAGGCTCCCCCCAGAATTTAGGAAGTTCCATTGGGCAGCCATGCCCTGGCCTTGAAAAAAGGGATAGCTTGGTACCTTCTACACAAAGCCAAGAGTGTCATCTCCAGGTTTCCCCCACAAAAGGTTGCTTTTCCCAGGCTGCAGTGGGGCCTGGGTGTTTGGGGGACAATGGCACTTTGCTTGTTGGCCCCAGGCCCCCTTGTTCCCTCCGTTTGGGGTCACACTTGCCCTTGGAAGAGACCAGAGGACAACACCTGAGAACACCTCAGTGGGCTGTGACTTTGTCCAATGTCAGGAGCAAGAATGACCTGTTTACATGATCTCCTTTGCAGTATAACAACCTCCTCTCAGATATGGAGACCACGTACAGCGTGGCCAAGGTCTGCAGAGACGACAAAACCTGTCTCCCACTGGATCCTGGTAAGATCTGGCAGGGGTGTCCTGGGAGGCACCTGCACAGGCCCAGAAAGGGGGGATTTTTTAATGAGGGCATGAAGAAAGGGCATGAAGGGTCCTTCCACCTTCTCTGTGATGGCCCCTGAGCAGCACATTGGCTCTTGGACCACTGTGTCAGCTCAGCCCAGCCAAGAGCATCACTTTGGCTTCATTGCTCTCTCTTTAGACCTCACAGACATCATGGCCACCTCTCGGGACTATAACGAGCTCCTCTTTGCCTGGAAGGGCTGGCGGGATGCTTCTGGCAAGAAGATGAGGAACAACTACAAGCGATACGTGGAACTGAGCAACAAGGCAGCCATGCTCAATGGTCAGTGCCCCGCTCCCTTGGAGCCCACCACGGTCCTAACCCCCTGTGAGCAGAGCACTGGGCTCTTCACCCAACTGGGGGTCATAATCCTAAAGGTCCCACTAACTCCCATGAGCTCCTCTTGTAGATACGGAGGGACCTGGGGTGCCTGAGCAGCAAGACAAGACTCTTGCCCAAGGAGGGCAGTGTTTGACAGCTCCTGCTCTTGCCCTACCACAGGTTACACAGACAATGGGGCCTATTGGAGATCCCTGTATGAGACACCCACCTTCGAGGAAGACCTGGAGAGGCTGTACCTGCAGCTGCAGCCCCTGTACCTCAACCTGCACGCCTACGTACGCCGGGCCCTCTACAAGAAGTATGGTGCAGAGCACATAAACCTGAGGGGGCCCATCCCTGCTCATCTGCTAGGTGAGGCTGGGCTGTGTCTCCCACCAGGAATAAATGGCTCTGAATCGTGCCAAGATCTGAGCATGGTGTCTGTTCAGCTCTGGCTGAAGGGTCAAGAAATGGGTGCGCAGAGGACAGTCCACCCCAGCGAAGGATGTGCAGGCAGGGCAGGGATCCTGACAGGGCAGGGAGCAGGCAGGGTGGTCCACCTGTGCAGGAGAAAGGAGTAACTGGTTCCTTTTGCTCTCCCCTCCTTGTCTTCCTCCTGTCACCCTCCTGTGCTTCCCAGGCAACATGTGGGCTCAGTCTTGGTCCAACATTTTCGACCTGGTGATACCTTTCCCCGATGCCACCAAGGTGGATGCCACCCCAGCCATGAAAAAACAGGTCAGTGCTTTTCCAGGCTGCTCTGGGGAAACCCCTTGAGACCCAGCACCCTTTGGCTGTTGCCAAATGCTCTGGTGTTGCCAAAAAAATCCACGCCTCATCTGTATTCCCTCCCCACCTGGGTATGCCAGTGGCTGGATCCAGCTCTAGCTGATTCCCAAGGATCCCTCTGCCCAGAACAACAAGGCTATCTATCCCTGGCTCCCCATCCTTCCCACAGCCCCTGGAACCCCCATTACCCCTCACCAGGTCCTGCTCTCTCCCCAGGGCTGGACACCCAAGAGGATGTTTGAGGAGTCGGACCGTTTCTTTACCTCCCTGGGCCTCATCCCCATGCCCCAGGAGTTCTGGAACAAGTCCATGATTGAGAAGCCGTCGGACGGGCGGGAGGTGGTGTGTCACGCCTCGGCCTGGGACTTCTACAACCGCAAGGACTTCAGGTGCCCGTGGGGAGCCAGGGGTGGCCACACCTCCTGTGGTGCTGGGGCAGAAAGCAGCATTTCTGCCCCACAAGGGCATGTGGGCTGATGCCACCACGATGTCTCTTGCCCTGTGGCTGTGGCACCCCCGCTGTGGCACTGCCACTGGTACCCAAAGTGCTGGCACTGCTGGCAGGTGCCCCTGTGGTGGATGGAGGGCAGTGTCCTGCCCTGGAGAATGGAAAACCCAATGAACAGGGACAGGGAAGGGGACAGGGTCAGCAAGAGATGCAGGAGACCTACCCCATGGAGCAGGACCAGCCCAGCAGGCATCATATGTGGGGTGGGGGCACATGGAAAGGGAGGCCAAAGGGAATACCACCTCAAGGGGATGTGATGTATCCCAGAGATTTTGACAGCAGCACTGCCCTCTCTTCTCCCCCAACCCCCATGTGCTGGTGCAGGATCAAGCAGTGCACGGTGGTGAACATGGACGACCTAATCACAGTGCACCATGAGATGGGCCACGTCCAGTATTTCCTGCAGTACAAGGACCAGCCCGTCTCCTTCCGGGATGGGGCCAATCCTGGCTTCCACGAGGCCGTCGGGGACGTCATGGCCTTGTCCGTCTCCACCCCCAAACACCTGCACAGCATCAAACTGCTGGATGAAGTCATGGAAAACCAAGGTGAGCTGGGAGCAGGGCTCTACACAGCAAAGGTGGGAGTGCCAGTGGGAACAGCTGGAAATGCAGAGGGCCAGGAGGGCCTGGGCAGGGTGGAAGGGATCAGGGACATAGATGGTGGCTTTACATGGATGGAGGGGACAGGACCTGCTGGGGACACCCTGCTCTGGGGCAGAATGACCTGTCCAGGGTGGAGGGATGGGTGCAGCACTGCCTCGCTCACACCTCCGTGCCCTGGGCAGAGAGTGACATTAACTACCTGATGAGCATCGCCCTGGACAAAATCGCCTTCCTGCCCTTCGGGTACCTCATGGACCAGTGGCGCTGGAAGGTGTTTGATGGGCGGATCAAGGACGATGAGTACAACAAGGAGTGGTGGAACCTCAGGTATGACTGAGTTCAGACCCGTCTCTGGGGCAAGGCCTCGGCCTTTGTCCCATTGGGTGTTTTCTCCCTGTGGTCCAGTTGGCTGCAGTGGGACACCATGGGATTCATGACCCCTCACACTGTCCCCGTGGTGTCCTCTCCCATTTTACTTCACCCTCTTCTCCCCTTACTGGGCTAACTCTCCCTCTCTGGCCCAGGATGAAGTACCAGGGGTTGTGCCCACCAGCACTGAGGTCTGAAGATGACTTTGACCCCGGGTCAAAGTTTCACATCCCTGCCAACGTCCCCTACATCAGGTGAGCACTCAGGGCTGGGGCTCGAGGGACACCACTTGTACACAGAGGCAGGATCTCCAGCTCAGGTGCCAGTGGTGGTACCTTTTTTGATACCTGGTGGCACCATCCTGAGCGTGCTGGGCACCAGCAGGGTCCATTCCCGTCTCCTCATCCCTCTCCACCAGGTACTTTGTCAGCTTTGTGATCCAGTTCCAGTTCCACCAGGCTCTCTGCAGCGCAGCTGGGCACACGGGCCCCCTGCACACCTGTGACATCTACCAGTCCAAGGAGGCTGGGAAGCTCCTGGGGTACGTGTGTGGGCAGGGCAGAGCAGAGGTGTTTATGTCCCAAAATACCTTTAACCCAGCCCAGAGAGACGGGAGGCAACGCAGCCCCTGCTCATCCCTCCCACCCCTGCCCGAGCCTGGGATGCTCCAGCCCCTGGGGTGTGGGGAGGGGGTGCCTGGGGCAGGGGCACCTTGGGCTGGGTGCTGGGGCTGTGATTGCAAAAGCAGCCACTAGATGGTAGCTGGGCCCCTGGCAGGTGGAAGGCTCCCTCCCTCCTCCTCCTCCTCCTTCTCCCAGCCCCCAATTCCTTAGGGAAAACAACCCCCTTGCTTCAGGAAAAGCACCTGCAAAATTATCCCTTTTACCCAGGAGCTGTTCTGCATCAGGCTGGATTCACTGGAGGGCTTTAATCCTTGCAATCCCCCCTTCACCCACAAGCTAAACCTCCTTCCCTGTGCCTTGGGCTGGCAGCCCTGTGGTTCTGAGGGTACAGACTGTGCCCAGGGCTGCTGCTGCCAAGAGCCCCAAGGGAAAGGGAAGGGCTGGTGGCAAGAGGGTGATGGGCAACCCACTGGAGCTCATTTTTCCTGCCACAGGGATGCCCTGAAGCTGGGCTTCAGCAAGCCATGGCCCGAGGCCATGCAGCTCATCACGGGGCAGCCCAACATGTCAGCAGACGCCCTGATGAGCTACTTCGAGCCGCTCATGACATGGCTGGAGAAGGAGAATGAGAAGAACAGGGAGGTCCTGGGCTGGCCTGAGTACAGCTGGACTCCTTACTCAGGTATGCAGGGCCCAGCCTAGTACAGCTCAGCTCTCACCAGGGCCAGGATGAGATGGACCTGTCTTGGTGACCCCTGGCCACCCCAAAACCCACAGGGCGTTTGGATGCTTCTCCTTGATTTCTCCTGGAGCTGAGTCTAAAGGGCATCCAAGACACCAGCAAGGGAGAGCTGGTGACCTGACAAACCACAGCCCAAAGCCACCACACCCACCATGTCTCTCATTTCTCCCTTTTCCAGCCACTTCAGCCCCAAATGGCTCGGACAAAACTGATTTCCTGGGAATGTCCCTGACCAAAAGCCAAGCCTCAGCAGGCGCCTGGGTCCTGCTCGCCCTGGCACTCGTCTTCCTGATCACCACCATCTTCTTCGGTGTCAAGTTCTTCTTGTCCAGGAGAAAGGCCTTCAAATCCAGCTCAGAAATGGAACTGAAATAAGGCAGCCACCAGCGGGGCAGCACGGACAGGGTGCAAGCATGGGCACTTGGCCAGGCTGGCAGCCATGCCGTGGGCACACTTGCCAACAAAGCCATGGGTTTCCACAGCCCAGGACTCCTCTCTCCTATCAGGTCAGACATTTCTTTCCACTATGCAAAAGCCAAAGCAGAGAAGAGCTATTTATTTGTCAATGTCTGCATCAGGGGAAAGAGAAATTCCGGCGCCGGCAGGCACGGAGCCGTCTCGAGCTGCCCCTGTGCCCAGGGCAGGAGCTGGTCCAGCCTGCTCACCCACCAGCCAACTCTGACCTGTGGGCAAAGCCACAGAGACTTGAGTCACAGAGGACAGTTTGGGGAGGGACAGAGCACGTTCTTCCCCCTGGTTTGCCTCTGCCAAAGGCTGTTCGTTTGCATGGATGAAAAATAAACCCATGTCTTGGCACCCTTCGAGCAGCAGCTCAGCTCCTTCTTGCAGTGGGCTGGGACCTCAGTGGGACAGGGCTCTGCAGCTGCCACCCCCCACCTGGTGCAAACACAAATCCCTGGGGACCAGCCCAGCTTTGGGACAACACACCCGCAGCACCCAACCTCCCCCACCCCCAGCGTGAGAGCTCAGCATCCCCTTGCAGCATCTCCACCCCCCCCACCCCGCCCCGAATCCTGGCTCCCATCACAGCTGACAGCTCGTGGGTTCCCTGTGAAGCACGTGCCTAGGGAAGGGGCTGGATCAGGGCCAGAAATCCCCAAAGTCCAGGCATGAACTGTTCAAAGGGTTGGGGTGAGGGGGGTCACCAAGCCCGAGCTGGGACAGGGCTGGAGCTCAGGACTGCTGTGACTCCAGCACTCCACGACACTCATTTACGTAAGAGCCCGGGAGGGGGGTCCAAGGTCAGCGATCGCCTCCCGCCCTCCAGCTCCTGATTATCTTGGGATCAGCCACGCTCGAGGCCGCCCCCCCCCCTCCAGCTCCCCCCCCCGGGCCCGACTTTCTTCTGCTTCTGTAAATAAAACTTCGTATTTGTTCTGCGGTGATTAGGTGCAAAACTAATCCCAGGCCGGGGATTATTGCAGCCTTAAAGAGCCGCGATCTGCTGCAGCCCGGAGCAGCAGGGGAAATGAGGGGATCTGGGATGATCCACCCGCCCCCCTCCCATCCGATGGCCTCTGCCCTTCGGTCACGCCTCACGCCGGGAGAGGAGGCCTGGGAGCGGCTCCCATCACCTGGCAGAGGAGCAGGAGGCAGGTGTCCGCCCGCCCACACTCGGGTGTTTGTTTGCTTCCCCTCCTCCTCCGAGCTCAGGATGCCCACGGGGAGGTGACACCCCGAGCAGACCCGGGGAGCAGCAGCCGCCGGTGCTCCCTCCTGTGTCCTTCCCACAGCCACGTCCTGCCGCGTCTGCTTTATATCCCGGCACACCAGGCTCCCTCCTCTCCCCCCTTCCCACCAGGGCGATGCTCACGGAGCAGAGACCTGGCACGGTGAGAGCTGGGTTTGGAGCCAAGTGTATTTTGAGCCTGGGAAAGCAGGCTGGTGCAGGTGTGCTCCATCCAGCTCAGCTCCTCACCCGTCATTTTGGAGCTCCCTGGCTCCTTTCTGCCCCGTTGGTGGAGGAAAAGAGGTCTCTGAGATCATCAAGATCCAGCAAGTTTCATGAAAATTGCTTTCTGGAGGAGAGGATTGGGAAAAAAAAAATAGAAAAGAACCACAGTGAACATTGTCACTCAGGGACTGCAGCACAGGCTCAGCCCTTGTTACATATCAGAGAACCCACAGGTCTGTCCTGCAGTGGACACTGGAAGCAGCTGCAGGGATGAGGGATGGGTGCCCTGAGCTGTGACCCCCTGCTCAGGGGCAGACACACAACCCAGGCTCTCTATCCTTGCAGAAGACAGGGGCAGACGCTGGGTTACCCCCAGCACAGGTCCAAGGTCCGTGCAGCAGGTGGGATTGGACACCAGCCAACCCTCAGGGCGGGTCCAAGGTCCACACGGCAGATGGGATGGGGTTGAACACCGGGTTACCTCCAACACAGGTCCAAAGTCCACCCAGGAGGTAGGGCTGGACATGAAGTCCTGCCCGAGGGGAGGCTGAAGGTCCCCCCTTGAGCTCAGCTGGAGCTGCTGGGCTGGGTGGGGGGTCTGGGTGACGCTTTTGAGGGCAGTGAGGGCTGGCTTGGTGGCCCGAGGGCTCTGCCAAGCCGGCAGCAACGTTTTACAAGATACCTTTAAACCGAGGATGATTTCCCTTCCCCGCTGCGATAACATCTGGAGAGATTTTGCTGCCTTCTGGCTCCTGCATCATGCTTGCTGCTGAAATTAGGAGGCTCAGCGAAATCACTCCCTGAGGAGAAAAGAAGAAACGTAAAAGCAGAAAAAAAAGGAAGAGATTCCCCCTCGATTCACAGAACTCCTGGAGGGGAGCTCAGGAAGCAGTGGGTACTCGGGCTTGGGGTGGGGTGGGGGCTGCTCTGCACCCCCTGCCTGTACTTGAAGCTCCCAGGGAGGAGATTTGCTTTAAGATCACATGAATTCAAAGCAAGGAACACTCTGGGTCCCCCTCACCAGCTGAGGCACCCTTTGGGCACCACACAAACCCATTTTCCATCTTTTTTTGGGTTCATTATCCACCCCAGGAAGGTGGCTGGTCCCACGCCCCTCAGCCCCTCGGTGCTGGCAGGGCCTGGCCAAGCCAGGTCTATTCTTAGCCAGCGGGTGGCCGGGCAGGAGCAGACAGGGTGAGTGGGGCCGCGTTCCTCACATTCCCCTTCCCCAGGGACAAGGAGCGCCTGGAAATATGCAGCCACAGCTTGGCAGCAGCTGGGGGCCATCAGCAGGGGCCACCCCGGGCGGGGGACAGGGGGGAGGTGGCGTCGGGGGCGTCCCAGGGGACAGCAGAAGTGTGGGAGGGACGGGGTGAGCTGTGGTGGGGTCTGGCTGCAGCTCGTGGATTCAGCCCCTGCAAGCCCTGGCTGGCACCATCTTTGCTGCTTGAGCAGGGCTGAGGGGGGTAGAGGTGAATTTGAGGTTGAGGGGCAAATGGGAAACCCCATATTGCCCCCTCTGAGCAGGTTCAGACTCCCCCCAGCCCCATGGCTTGGCTAGAATTCCCTACCAAGGGGACAGGACCAGATCCAGCCCAAATTACACCCATTCCTTGGGGCCCCTCAGCAGCAGGACCCCAAAGCAGGCTCTGCCCATGTCCCAGAACTGCTGGGGACCGTCCCCACCCCTCGGGGCTGCCCCCTGAGCTGACACCGTCCCACCGAGGCCTTGCAGGGAGAGAACTGTCCCAGACTGAAAGTGCTGGGAGCTTGTGGCCATGCCCTTGGCACTCAGTCCCTCTTCCCCTCACCCCAGGAGGTTTTCCAGACCTGCTGCAGCCTCTGCCAGCAACCCCTCTCACGGCCACATCCCGCCCTTCCCTGCTCCTCCCTGCAGCATCCCCATGAGTTATTGCAGCCCGTGTGCCCCATCCATCCTCCTGGCAGGTGAGTCACGAGCCTGCCCCGTGCCTCAGTTTCCCCCCCTGTGCAGTGAGGACATGCAGGATGCCAGGCTGGCTGCTCTGAACCGAGTGGGCCCCATCCCAGAGCAGAATCTCCGTGTTTTTTCCTGCTGCTTCCAAGAGCGAGAAGTGGCTCCTGTCGGGAAACAACATCCGTGACTCGGTTTAATGTCACTGAGTCCTTCCCAGGTTTGCAGCCCCCACCTGCCCCCAGGGCTGGTGTGGTGGAAGGCCCGAGCTGCTGAGGGGTTCATTTTGGCTGCACATTCTACCTTTGTTTGGTTTGGGTGGTTGTTTGTTTTTTTTCTGGTTTTGTACTTAGCAAACAAACAGCGTGGAGCTGAGAGCCTGGAAAAATACATCAGGGTTCGGAGTGGTGGGACGGAGGAGGGAGCCGGGACCAGGAGCATCCTTCCCCTTGCCAAATAAATTCACAGCCCCGATTCCTCCCTCCCCTGTCACATCCCTGGAGCATCTTCCAAAAGTGAAGGGCAAAGCAGGGGCATGAGCCGTGCCAGGCAGCCGGACACCCGAGCGTGCCTGGGGACAGTCCTGGTGGCTGGAAGCAGCTTTGGGGACCACGAGAGCCCCGTCTCTCCCTTCCCAGCTGTGTTTGCAGTGTGGCTCTAATTACAGAAATGTGGAGAAATGTCGTCTCTCAGTTGGCAAACATTTCTCCTGGCAGGCACCAGACGACAGCTGCCGTGCTGGGATTCCAGTGGGCTCCCATCCCCTCCATTCCACACCTCCCACCCCAAATCCACACCCCACTTCATGGCTGTGCCCCCTCGTCTGATGTGCCCGTGCCTGCCCAGGGCAGCCCCTTGCTGGGTAGGTGATGATTCCTGCACAGATTCTAATTCCCTGCACTGCCAGGTGGTTCCTTAGGCACTTGTGCTGCAGGAGCAGGGAATGGGAGGACACCCTTGGGAAGCACCCAGGTCTCCTTTGCCCTTGGAAACTGGGTGGTTTCCCACTGATTCCCCAGGGTGTGGGAAGGAAGAAAATAAGGTAAAGGAGCAAAAACCTCAAAAACACTCAAGGAGGAGGAAGAGGAGGTGGAGGAGGAGGCAAGGAAAGAACTGAGTGAGGGAAGAGGAGGAGACAGGGCAGGGAGAGAGGATTACTGCTCAGCTGAATTAGAGGGAGCCCTTCAGCTGCCTTGAACAGCAGGAGAATTTGCCCGAAGACCCCAATTTTTCCTATTTGGGACAAAATGTAAGCACGGGATTAACTGCAAGCATATGCTTAAAACCCAGGGAATTGAAAGAAGTCTGGGCATAAAGTGCTCTGAAGAGGGCAGGGAGGCAGGGCATGGACTGGCAGCCGGGTGGATGACCTGGCTCTGGAGGGATGTACTGAGGGAACTGGGAGAGCCAGGAGGGGGGGGACTGGAAGAGCCATGGGTGCACCAGGAGGCTCCTGGAGCTTAGTGAATAATAGCCTGAAAGGGAATGACATGACTCAACTCCATCTGCGAGGGCTGTGTGGGGAAGAGGGTTGGTAAGAGAGGCTCTTCCATCAGCCACGTGATGGGATGAGGCTCCCTGGCAAGAGAAAGGGGGATCAGAGTGGCAGGCCCGGGGCAGGACAAGCCTTCCTGGGGTCAGTGCACAGCCACAGCCCTGGCTGAGGGGTTGGGGGGCTGGGGCTGTGCCCTGCCCCATGCCCAGAGCCCCCCACTCTGCAGACCCCCTCCCCACCGGCGGGGGCTGCGAGCCCTCACGTGCCCTTGTCGTCAGACACATCCGTATCCACGTGACGTGCCCACGAACATCCCGGGCTGATTTATGGGATGAGAGGAGGGCAGGAGGCCAACCTTAAATCCTGGCTGCCTGGTGATTAATAATCATAATTATTATCATATTAGCCATAGTAATAATAGTTTGCTTTCCCCTGCAGGACTGGGCATCCAGGAATCTCGGCAAGGTTTCACCAGGCCAAGTGACCAATGTCCCTATTTTCTAGCGAGGAAATTGCGGCACAGAGCTGTCTCCCTTGAGTCACACAGTATATCAACAAGAAAACAGAGAAGGCAGGAGTCTGGACTCTGTGTCCCTCTCCCTCCCCCATGCTATTAAGCTGCATCTGTGTAATATAGAGCAAAACATCCTCCACGACTCGCAGTAAATCACGGCAGAGGCAGTGTGCAGAGTGGATGGGGGGAGATAATGGGTTTTTCACCCTCTTCAACAATAGAACAAGTTTTTCTCCGCTGGGGAAGGCTGACTTCTCTGAGAGACAGAGATAAAAGCAGCGCTGAGGCTCTGAAATGGGCCTGAAAGGGCACCTGGCTCTGCTCATCCACTTGCTTTGCTGGCCCAGGGACAGGAGGAACCCGGGCAGGGTCAAGAGCCCCACGGGCATGGCCTGGTCCCCATGTGCATTGCTGAGGTGCATTGGAATATTAATTGAAAATCCCAGCAAAACACTCCTGCTGATGATAATGGACCATAATCCTCTTAGACCAATTTCATGCCTGAAAAATCATGCATAACAAAATAATAATAGAAGGCCCCTCAGTGGACACTGTCCGCAGCAGTGGGCACAGGAGAAGAGGCTTGTCCAGAGAGGATTTCTCAGGAGGGAAAGGGACCTGGTCCCCTTGGCCTCCACCCCTGAGGGACATGGAGATGTGGGCAGGAGAAGAGCTGAACATCTGCTCTAACAGAGCAGCATCGCTGTGGAACCCCAATGTCCCACCGAGACCTGGGGACCCACCGGGACCCCCGTGCCCTACAGAGCCCATGGCAATCTCTGTGGCCCCAGAACCCTGGGACCTCCTGGATTCTCCATGTCCACCAGAGCTCCCAGAACCCCTTGGACCCTCCAGAGTTCTCAAGACTCCCGGGATGCTCCACGTCCCTCAAGGACGCTTCTTGCACACAGAGTCTTGTGCTAGTCCGGGTCCCCCCATGCCAAGCCCCCCTCCCCCAAACCAGCAGCCAGCCCCCCTCCCGCCCGCCCCGCCCGCCCCTTCAGCACCACCGCGAGTGGACAGCGCCGGTTGCGGGCCCCGCCCGACCCACGGCACCCGATACCCCCGGCACCCCCGGGAACACCCTGACCTCCTTCCCGGCACCCCGGGACCCCCAGGAACACCTCGACCTGCTCCCCAGCACCCCCCGGCATTCCCAACCCCCACCGACCCTGCACCCACGCTTCTGCCCCCCTGCACCTCTTTTTCACACCCCACCACCCCCTTCTCTGCCTCCCTGCGCCGACCCGCGCTCCTGCACCCCCTGCTCTGCACCCCGCACCCTCAGCACCCTGTTCCTCAGCTTGTGCACCCTTGCAGCCGCAGACATCCCCCCTCCAACACCTTCCCCCATCGGCACACCCTCCTCTGCCTCTGCACCTCTGCATCTCCTCCTCCCCCGCACCACCCCCCGCACCTCGGCACCACCTGCACGCTCCCCTCTACCCACCACCCCTGCACCCCGGCATCCCTCCTCTGCCACCCCCGGCATCCAGCGCCCTCCACCACCCCCTCCTCCACCACCCTCCTCCCCCATCCCCACCCGTCAGCCCCCGACACCCCCCAGCACCCCTTCCCTCACCACCCCTTCCCCCTGTGC
>JAWWES010000080.1:1061488-1110090 GCA_035583135.1 Lophotriccus pileatus | reverse complement strand
CGCCCCCGCCCGGGGCCGGGCGCGGCAGGGCGGGCGGAGGGGTTCCCCCTTCCGGCCACCGGGAGCATGGGAGCCCCGGGCCGGCTGGGCTCCAGAGCTCGGCCAGCCCTGGGGTGAGGCGGAGCGGGGCCGCGCCGTGCCGGGCCGTGCCGAGCCGCCCCGGGGCCGGGCCGCGCTCCCCGCCGCGCCCGCGGCAAGTTCCGCCGCTCCCGGGAGCGCGCAGAGCGCGGCGGAGCGATGCCGGTGCGCCGGGGCCATGTGGCCCCCCAAAACACCTACCTGGACACCATCATCCGCAAATTTGAAGGACAAAGTGAGTACCGCACCACCTCCCCCCCGTCCCCGCCCCGGTCCCGCTCTGCTCCCCCCCCCCCCCGACCAAACCGCGGCCGGGGCGGCCCCCCAAGTTCGGAGCGCAGCGGGGAGAAACGGGGAGGAAGGCGGGAGGGTGTCCCCGGGGGCACGGAGGGGCCCCCTGTGACCTCCCGGAGCGGGGAGAGGGGTGGGCGACAGCCAGGCAGTGTCCCCGCGGGTATTTATAGACAGCGCGACGCAAGGGGACGAGCGATCCCGGCGCCGGTGTTCCCTCGGGAGCCGGGGACACCGCGACCTCCGCAGCCCCGGGGCTGGGAGGGCGTCCCCGGGGTGGCGGGGAGGGGGTCCCGGCCGGCTGGGCTGGGGGACGGGGTGTACCCCAGCGCCGCCGGGCTCGCTGCCTGTTTGCCTTCAACTCCGCGCTCTCGGCGGCCGCCGTCCCTGGTGAAATGTTGCCATTTGCTGTTGCTCCGAGTAATCCCTTTATATGAATTTTTCGGCTGGTTTTCGTGTCAAATGCAGCGAAGAGCCCGCGCACATCGGGGAGCGCTGGGGTTTGTGTGTGCCTGGGTGGGGGCCGCGGGGGCTCTGCCCGGTGGCAGAGCTGTCTGGGCACCCCGACGGGGCTGGGTCCCCCCCCAACACTGCCGGGGATGAGGGGAGAGGACCGGGGGACAGGGGTCCCCACAGAAGCTGAGCTCGGGGGGCTGCTGTGGGGTGCTGGGGCTTTGCACCCCACACTGCCCCGGCTCGCGGTGGGTTGAGTTTCCCGGGTGGGCAAATGTCCCCCGGCGCTGCCATCCCCGCCGGATCTGCGCTGCCTGCCCTGGCTGTGACTGACGTGACCCTGGGGGATGGAAAGTGAGAAAAACTGTCCCTGGTTCCTATCAGTTCCCCCCCCGGGGAAGCGGCGGCTGGGGAGCAGCGGGGGCACTCAGCGAGGTGTGCCGGTGGGGATGGAGCCAGGCCCCCTCATCCCTGCCCGCTCCCCGCCCGCTCCCTGCCAGCCATGTCGGGCCCCAGCTGGGTTCTGCCGAAACATCACCCCACGCTCCCCCGCGGCAGTTTCGTGCTGTGACAGGTGTTGGGAGACACCAAACCAGCACACCCAACACCGCTACAGGCAGAAGGTCCTTCCCTGCTTCTGGGTGCCCTCACCCCCTCCACTGCAGCTCCCACGGGTGCAGCAGCACCTGGTGAGTCCCCAGTGGAGCTGGAGAGGCCCAGCCCTTCCTTGCCAGGGAAGCAGAGCCCCTGTAGGACCAAGGGCAAATCTTCAGGTGAGGGCAGGGCAGAGAGCAAAGTAGGGGGTGAAAATACCCCCAAGGAGACCTGCCTCTGCAGCTCCTTCCCATCCCGGCCTTGGTCACATCCCTGAGCTGAGCTCAGCTTGCTCCGGCGCCCTGCCAGCCCCGTAAATCCTGTCCTGCACCAGCCCAGCCTGGATCCAGCCTGGATCCGGCCCATGGGATGTCACTGGATGGGGGAACTGTTCGCAGGTGAGGATCATGCCCCAGGAGTGGGACTTTGGGGGAAGGTCCCCTCCTCGTGCCGCCTTCCAGCTGGCAAAGCGATTTGGGTAGAGAAGGATCGGGAAGAGGGAACTGGGAAACATTTGTCTGTGGTGGTTTGTGGTGTTTGCAGCGTCGGTGCCGGCGTCAGCCCTGCGTGGGAAAGGGAAAGGTGCCAGAGTGGGAGTCCCCCACAAAGGGCCACCAAGGGCTGTCACAGGGTGGGATGAAGCAGGAGACCTGTGCAGCATCCTTGGGGACACCAGTTTTACTGGGAGGTGTCCTCCAGAGCTGGGACTCCATAGGTGACATCAGGGAGAGCCCTGATGTGCCTGAGAGGGGTCCCCCCACCCCACTGTGTCCCAGCTCTGGGTGCCACAGCTGTGCAGAGGTTTCTCCTGCATTTGGGTGAAATTCCTGGTGAGGCTGGAGCACAGCAGGGCTCTGGAGCATGCAGGCTGCAGATGCCATTCCTGGGTAATCCAGGAGATTAATTGGGGTCTGGACTGGGAGGCAGCCTCCAAATGGACCCTCTGCTCTGACCTGCCTCTGGCTCCAGCCCAGAGTTGATGCCAAACACTGAGGGAGATGCTGCTGGGCGGGGGCACAGCATCCATCGCATCAGCATCCACAGCCCCCTGTCACCCCAGCAAACCTGTCCCAGAGAGGGTCCTTCCCAGCACAGCACCCCCTGATATCTTTGAGAAAAGCCCCAAAATCCAACCAAATCATAGCTCCAGGCTGCGTCTCCCGCAGGATAAGGATGGAAGTGGCTCCATATGGGCTGGATGACGTGGGCTGTGCAGCACTGCCACGTATCCTGGCACGACAGCGAGTCCGGCACCAGCCCAGGTGGCTGCAGCACCAGGAGGAGATGGGGCAGCACCACTCTCTGCCTCAGTTTCCCCTCTTATCCACCTGAACCTTTTCTTTTTGAGCACTGGGACCACACAGACCAGCAGGGTCTGGATTTCACATTAGGAGAACCATTACTGATGGGTTTCATCCAGCTTCCCATGAAGCCAAGCCTCACACTCACTCCTCCTCTTGCCCCTTGCCTGACTTCAGTCAAATCTGAGCAAGGGTGGAAAGTCTCTGAGATAACTCAGGTCCCTGATAAGCTCCTGAGAAGGGACAGAGGCTGCAGTGCTGGTCAGGGACAGATTGCCCATGTTTTAGACAGCAGAGAGTCCCCACATGCAAGCGGTGAGATGTCAAGGCTGCATGGATTGGCCAACCTCAGCAAAAGCTGCCTCTACTGGGAAACCTCCCCATGGGCCCCCCTGTCCCCACAGCCACCAATTCCCATGAAGCTGGGGATGTTTTCTCTCTCTGAAGAGCTGAGCAGCACCCGGGGCGATGTGGGATGGCGTCAGCCATCCTCCCCCCAGACCTGTCACCGGTGTCCCCGGGGAGCCTGTCCCTGCACAAGCCCCACGGGGCGTGGCATCAAAAATCCCAAGCACACTTCCCTCTCCCCCCTACCATCCTCCCAGGCTGTCCCCATCCCCTGTGGGTCCCCACCACCACCCCCCTCACTAAGCCTCGTGCTCTCCTGCCTCCCCGCAGACCGCAAGTTCCTCATCGCCAACGCCCAGATGGAGAACTGTGCCATCATCTACTGCAACGACGGCTTCTGCGAGATGTTCGGCTACTCCCGCGTGGAGGTGATGCAGCGCCCCTGCACCTGCGACTTCCTCACCGGCCCCGACACCACCAAGAGCTCCATCGCCCAGCTCACCCAGGCCCTGCTCGGCTCCGAGGAGTGCAAGCTCGAGATCCTCTACTACCGCAAAGACAGTAAGAGTCGCTCTTCGGGGGGATCCGGTGGTGGGAGGCGTCACCTGCCCTGGATTTTGGGCTGTCGGAAGCCGGTGGTGGGAGGCAGGTGGGGTCTGATGCTGCCAGGGGCTTTGATGAGGGTGAATCCGTATTGAGATGGAGCCGTCTCTGCTGTGATGGAGCACGGTGGGCATTGGGATCTTGAGCAATGGATGACATTGCCAGATTATTTGGGAGTCAGGCTGTCATCAAGCCCTTGGTGATGGCTCAGAGCTCCCAGGGCAAGAAATGGCATTGCTCGTGGGATCCCTGCGTCACGAATGAGGATCCCGTGGGAAGCCCACGGAGCAGCCAGGCAGGGACACGAGTCTCCCGGTCTGTGCTCCAAGATGAGGTGAGGCAGAACCCCCATCCCTGCCGAGAGCCAGTGCAGCCTTGGAGCTGCCTTTCCAGCGAGCAGGATGTGGCTGTGCGTGCACAGATGGAATTACGTTAAGATGAAAATGAAGCTTTGATGGAAAATACGAGTGATTAGTTCTAATACGGCAGGAAGTTAAATAAATATTTAGTGCTTGATGCTGCAAATCAGCATTGGCCAGGGCTCCCAGGGGCGGGGGAACGCGGGTCGGGTGCTCACGGGAGGTTAAAAATATGAAGTGTTTCCTCTCTTTTTTTAACCTGTGGAGCTTTCCCATCGCTTCAGATCGTACTGATGGGGGCTTGGCCCTGAGCACGGGGCTGCACCACCCTGCTGGCAGCTCCCAGAGGAGAACCAGCTGGAAGCAAGGGGAAGGAGCAGGCAGGAGCCCTGGCTCCCAGCCCAGCACCCTATCTTGGGGGCTGGGACCCGTGTGTCCTGGCCTCCCTCCCAGACCCTATCTGCCGGGCTGGCATCCAGGTGCCAGCGTATCAGCCCCGGAGTTATCCGCTGGCAGCACCCCTGCGTGTTATCCCGGCAGGGCCGGACCCTGCGCGGTGTCAGGATGAGGCCGCTCGGTCGAGGCTCTTCCCGCGGGGCCATTCCTGGGTGGAGCGGGGCCGGGAGCGGGGCCAGGGCTGGGTGCGAGTCCCCCCTTGGCCGCTGCGGTCTCAGAGCCTGGCTGGAGCCCAGCACGGCCCGGGAGGCACACGGAGAAGCGGCACACGCTGTCCCCCTGCTCCCACCCCAGTGCCAGTGCGTGGCCGTGGCAAGGACAGTGTGTGCAGCCCTGTTCCCCTCCCTCCCTCGGGATAGTTTCCCCATCCATCCCCGGGGACTACTTGGCTGCGAGCCTGATCCATCACCATCCTTCCCTGCTTTGAAGCATTCCTGCTGGGCTCACGGGATGCTCGTTGCTGTCCTCGGAGCCCTGCTCTTCCCCTAGGCCATGGGGAACTCTCATTGGAGCTCTGAGCTGCTTTCTTCTCTTTTTTATTAAAAAAGAGGGAGTGGGGAGAGGGAAAAAAAAAAAAAAGCCCAGAAGCAAACCCTTCATGTCTATTTTTACAACCTGGCCCCACCAGCAATATGCTTTCCAATTGTTTCCCCCCAGCACTCAGCCTGCAACCGCTCAGCCCATTATAAATGGGTCTTATCGGCAAAGAAAAGGCCTTTGCATTATAGGAGCTGCTGCTTAATTAGCCGGCGGAGGCTCCGAACCCGCCTGTCCTCCTTTTCATACCGGCAGCACCAATCTCCAGCCTCGACCTGCTGTTTATTACTGCGGTACTCCCGGCTCTGCGGCTCCCGGGGTTGTTTCCTCGCCTTTCTGGTTGACAGAGGCAAAAATATATCCCCAGATCTGCCCTTCAGAGGATGGATGGATGGATGGATGGATGGATGGATGGAGGGATGGATGGAGGGATGGATGGATGGAGGTGAGAAGGGGGTGCCCGGGCAGGTGGGTCTGCCCATGGACAGGAGGATGCTGAGCGATGGGGTGATGTGTGTCCCCAGGGCTGCTCGGGCCCCCCCTGGATGCCCATGCTGTTGTCAGCTAATTATAAACAGAGCCAAAAGACCCAGGGGTGCCAACAGCAAGCCCAGGTCTGGGTGGACAATATGGAGCCAAGAACCAAGTTAGGGAAGATGGGCCCAGCCCAGCCAGGGCAGCTGTCCCTGCCTGCCACAGCAGCCCCAAAAAGGCCCTGGAAAAAGGGGAGAGCCTGTCTGCAGTGCGTGTGGGCTCTAATCCCCAGCTCAAAGCTGAGAGATCAGTGAAAAGTTAATTTCCTTACAAGATGCTAACACAGCTGGGGCTGCCCTAGACGGGAGGGTCAGCACGGGATCAGCTCCCGCCGCCATGAGGAGCAGCCACAGCTGCCAGCCCTGGGGACACAGTGCCAGTGCGGCCAGGGGGAGCTGAAACCCCCCCAGCACCCCTTGGGGGTGATGCTGAAGGGCTGGTGGAGCCGAGCTGCATCCAGGCCTGGGGTTTTTCTGCCTGGGGTAATGTGCTTTGGAGCAAAGCCACTGGCAAGAGCTCCCAGGGTCCCCAGAGCGGTGCCAGTGGCCACAGGTGCTGGGCACCACGGTGCTGGCATGGCCTGAGCAGCAGCAGCTGGTGGCACCTGCTCCAGTTAATCTGCATGAATGTGATGCTGATGAATATGAAAGGGGAGATGTGGCTGAGACAGCCAGAGCTGCTGGTGGGGCAGCTCCAGCCCCTCCATCCCATCTCCTCCCGGAAAGAGCCCACTGCTTTGTCCCCTCCAGCAGGAGCAGTTTGGATCAGGCCCCTGGGAATGGGGATTAGGGACTGGGATCAGGCTAGCAAACTGGTTACACTGGGGCATAAACTGGAATTTCTCCCCAGGGGCTCCAGGAGGTCGCAGAGTGATTGGGGTCCCCAGTGTCACCCAGCATGTCCTCCCCCACAGCTCCCCATGGGGGATCCATGCAGGCAGCCGGGCAGACGTGGGTTGGGGGGTGTCGCTGCACCCAAAGAGGACTGGGGACCCATGTGGCATGTTCCCAGCCCAGGGCACACCCATGGCACAGCAATCACCTCTCCAGCAGCCAGGAAGCCTGGCTGGGGCAGGGGGGATGGATCCAGCCAGGCTTCCTCTGTACAGCTCTGTAAACAGCTACATGTGATGTACCCTGCACTGGGAGCAGGAGGGCAAATCCCACCAGCAGCTGCTGGATCCTGGCACTGTCAGGGCTGGGATTTGATGGGCTGGCATCCCTAGGGAGCATCTGCTGCTGTGCCATGGGGTGGACAAGGCAGGACAGATGGGAATTCCTGGGTGGTGGAGGAGCAGAGAAGCACAGCCAGCTGACAAACCCCAACCCCAACTTGAGCTCTTGGCTTGTACAAACCCCTGCAGTTTACGCCAAGCTGGGGCTGTTTGCTTTGCGTTCCTTTAAGGGTCAGGCTGTGACCTCAAAAAGGGACAGACACCATGGCCAAAATCCAGATGGGGACTTGTAAACATCCCGCCTCATAATGGCAAACACTGGCCCTGGAGGTCCCGCTCTGAGGAGCCAATTCCTCCATCCTCAGCACGGCTGTGCCGCAGCTCCAGCCACTCTTGCTGCCCTGGGGCAATAATGCCACTCTTGTGCCCTGGGGACAGTGTGACTAGGGCACAAAGCTGGAAGAGACACATTTTCCATCCTCTGCTGCTCCTCTGATGCTTTTTGCTTGGACCTGATGTCCCATGAATGGAGGGGCAGGTCCAGAGCATCCCCAGCGCCCCCAGGGATGCTGCCCAGGAGGCTTTTTCCTGAAATCCCTGCCCTGGCAGAGCCCCCAGTTCCCAAGCCAAGCACTCCATCCTCATCCTCACCAACTGTGGTATCCCCAGTGGGAGGTGTCCCCATGTCCCATGGAGACAGGGCCCTTGGGATGGCTGGACAGCCCCAGGAAATGCTGTCAGTGCTGCAGCTTCGGCCGCAGAGCCCTGCTCTAAGCTGGACTAATTCCTGCAGCCAGCAGGGATTTAGCAGGGGAAGGACTGAGGGCCTGGATGTGGCCACTCACTTGGCTTGCAGAGGAGGTCAAGCTGCATTTTGCCAAATGCCTGTATTGATCCAGGACCCCTTTTGGCTCCTGGGGATCAGAGCATCCTTCTACCTGCACCCAAACCTCTCTGGGCCTGGATCCTTCCTATGGCCGTACCTGGTGGGTACCCTCAGTGGCCTGACACTGCTGGTTTTTCTCCTCCAGTGCTGCTTCCAGAGCCCTGTAAGTGCAGGAATCCCTGCCCTTCCTCGCCGCACACGGGGAACCTCCATCCCAGGGCCGTTACTTAATAAGGTCATTTTCACTGCTCTGGTGTCCCAGCGGGTTTCAGTCTCCTGATGCCCTGTCTGGGTGTGGGATAGGGGCCAGAGCAGACCCCGTGGTGCACCATCCCCTCCCTGCACAGGGGGTGCAGACCCCAGTGTGGGGCCTCACCCCAGACCCAAAGGGTGACCCATGTCCCACCGGCTCAGCCCCCACCTCCATTATTTTCCATCCCACCTCAGGGATTTGCTTTAGGGCCTCCCAGCAATCTGTGCTTTCCCTTTGAAGTTCCATGCAGCCCTGACACTGATTTATCCCAGGACAGGAGCACAGCCCCAGAGCACAGCTCTGCCCCTATCCCTGTCCCTGTCCCCTCCGTGCCCTTCCCAGCCCCTCTCCTCTGCTCCTTTATATAATACCACTATAGATTTAGCCACTCGGCCATGAGACCCCGCAGATTAAATCTCCCAGCCGGGGGGAGGGCAGGGCAGGCCTCGGTAAGAGCTCGGAGGACAGATTAATAGCCTGCTTTTTTAATATTCATAACAATACTGGTTTGTGTCCAGCTCTCGGAAACCCCCCGTGTCCTGTTGATTAGTTTAATACCGATGATACCGGCACAGGCATTAACCACCGGCGGCTGAGGGGGATAAAGAGGGACGGGGAGGGAGGGGCAATGACATTTTTAATGTTATTAAGTGTTTGCTTTTATCAAGGTCAGGAGACACGCAGTGGGTCAGCAAGCGCAAAACCTCGGCTCGAGGGAGGTGGGCTGGGCTGTTGGGGAGATCAGAGCCAGGGGTTTAAGGGTCGAAGTGGTTTTGCCAGCCCGTGCAGACCCACCACATCGGCTGTGGGACCCTCCAAACCACCACCCAAGCCTTATCTCACTGCCGAGCCCGTCTCGCGGCGCCCACTCTGGGTTTCACCCCCCACCCCCACGGAGGTGACCACGGAGCACAGGGAGGTTGTGAATGCCCCCAGGGCTCCTCCAAGAGATCATTTGGCGGCTGGATAAAATTAGATGGATGGAGACAGATTAGCTGAACAGCTGAGGGGAAGGCAGACGGATGGGGACAGTCGATCGAGGAACGAGGATGGGAGCGGGGCTGGGGTCCCTCCCGGGGCTGGCTCTGCCCACAGCGGGTCTGGGGTGCCTGGTTTTTGGGAGGAAGGATGGGGAGGTTCAGCATTCAGCAGGGCCCAGGCTGGCTCATCACAGGGAAACCAAGTGAGGGCAGAGGGTGCCAGGGGTCTGCTGCCAGCTGCAGCCTCTCCACAGAGATGGGGGTACCCCAAATCACAGCTGCCCAAACGCCTGGGCACTGCCCTACCTTTGGGCCAGCCTTAAGGGAAGACACTGCTTCCACCCCGGGCACTGATGTTCCATCATTCCCTGGATGCCATCCGTGCCATGGGATGTGGGCCTGAGCAAGACATTGAGTTCCTGGCGTGCAGGGCTGAGCCTGGCAGAGCTGGTTTTGGGGTGATTCCCCTGATTTTGGAGGGTCTCACACCCAATTAATTTTTGTTCAGCCCTGAATTGGCCAGGCAGTTGGACTGTAGGTCCCTTCCAAGAGAAATAGTCTATTTTATTTAATTGAATAAGGGATCAGTGAGGGGCTCACAGTGACACTGGCCAGGGCTGCTCAGGCTCAGCACCTCCCAGATTTGTAGGATCAAACCAGGCACCAGCTGCCTCTCAAACCCAGCCCCAACCACCTCCCAGCTGCTCCTTCTATTCCTCCAACTGGATGTAACTGGGCCCAGTTTTCAGCTGTTCAGCACTGGCCACGGGATTAACCCTTCCCATGCCACACAGGGCCTGCCAGGATCCAGCCCCCATGAGAACAGCTCAGCACCACCCCCTGCCACTGCCACAGAGGAGCTTAGGAAGGAAAAATGAAGCAGTGAAGGGGATGCAGGAGGGCAGAGCACCTGAGCCAGGATCAGGCCTTCTGGATCAGGGTTCCTGGTGCACTGGGGAATCGTGGAGCTGCTGGGATTGCCCACACCAATGAACCGTGAGGGTTCCGGGAAGTTGGTGATGCTTCAAAATCACCTGTGGGGGAAAAAACAACCAACTCATTTCCCAAAACACCAAAGGAGAAAGTATCCAGTGCCACCAGGCATCACGAGCACAGGTGAGAGGGTTCACCTGTGCACACCCCCTGCACACACCAACAGAGCCACGGCATCCCGGGGATGGCACCTCCTCATCCTGCCGGGCACGTGCCACCTTGACACCACATGGGACACCTCACTCACTGAGCATCACCTACAGGACACCGCTTATCCTCAGATACCCAAAAATCCCAAGGCAGGGAGGGAAAAGGACTCCCTTCTTCCCTGTCCCCGCCCCCGGCGCCGCACACAGGTAACCACCAGCAGCCCTTCCGAACAGCTCCGTCTGCCAGAAACCCCCTCCCTCCTCCCCCAGCTCACACGTTTAAGTGGATTTCCTCTCCCTGAGAGGGAACGACAATGAAATGAAGAAAGGGAGGAAGAAATAATCCCGGGCCGCCGGGCTCTTTAAACAGATTTCACCGTATCCATTTCTTGCCCGCTCTTGTGCCCGCGCGCGCGTGTGTGTCCGTGGATGTGCACATCCCTGACGTCACGGCAGATTTTGAAGTTGCCCGATGCCGGCCATCTGCTCCTGATTACGGGAGGCCCTGAGCTCCTTAAAATTATACGCACAAAGGCCGACATCCCCCTCCCGGCTGGAGCGTGGCCACGGCCGGAGCGGGAGAGCGCTTGGATGGGGCCGGCAGAGCATCCCTGCCCGAGCCACTAATCCCTGGTGAGCAGAGCGAGGGGGAAAGGCCAGGGCAGGGATCTGCACGGGGCAGAAACTGCCGTGGGAGGAGGTGGTTTGGCTCCCTGCCGGCCCGAGAGGTACCTGGGTGCTCCAGCATCTCTAGGAGGTTTGGGATCGGAGCCTGGGGTTTGCCAGAGGGGCTGTGGCTCAGGGGGCCTCGCTCCCACCAGTGGCAAAGCAACAAGAGACAGCTCAAGGAAGGGAGCCATAGTGATTATACCCTTGGGTAGGGGTTTTGAAGGATTTTAGGGGAATAAAACTGGCAAAGGAGGTGGGACCTCCATTGTATCCTCCATTTGTGCTTTGGGAAAGACCTGCAGGTATTTTTAGGTGCTCCTAACTGCACATTGGTGCCTGGCTGCAGTGCAAGCAGAGCTGTGGAGTTGAGCTGGAATGCAACAGGAAAATCCCTGTGACCTTGTGCCCTGTTTGGGATCCTCCTCACAGCCTCCATTGTTCCCAGGACACTGAGCTTTGTGCCCCCCGTGCCTCAGTTTCCCCATGGCAGGAGTGAGATGAGGCTGTGTCTGACCAGGGGATGTCCTTGGGGACCATCACACTGATCCTACCCCATCCTACTGCCCAGGGTCAGGATGGGACATGAGGTCAGGCCCACCCCCGTTGCTCTTTATCCAGTCCCCAAAAACTGCCTGATGATTGCAGGGCAATTAGCTGTGGCATGATTACAAGCAGGATGCTTAATGAGGTTAAACCACTACCTGGGACTTCCTGAGTTCTTAATTACTCACTCTTTAATTGCTGCTCACAAGTACATTAATATAAATGACTGTCTGGAACAGAAAAAAGAGATGTGATCAGTGTGAGCTGAGACGCTTTCAGGGATACAGCCCTTTCCCAGGGCTCAGATCACCTTCCAGATCCTCCACTCCCCACCAGCAGGGCTTACACCCATAGAAGGGCTTAAAAAACACTCTTCTGCCAGAAGCATTTTGTGCTGGGGTGGTGGGGTGGGCAGAAACCCCCCTGCAGCCCCTCCTGAGCCTGTCTCTGCTCGGCAGCCTCGTGTTTCCGCTGCCTGGTGGACGTGGTGCCGGTGAAGAACGAGGAAGGCGTCGTCATCATGTTCATCCTCAACTTCGAGGACCTGGCCCAGCTGGTGGCCAAGAGCAGCGGCCGGAGCCTGCACCACCGCCTGTCGCAGACCTGGAGCAAAGGTGGGTGGCACCGGGGACTCCGGGGATGTGGGAGAGGCAGCCCAGCATCCTCAGGGCTGCCCCCCATCCCGTGGCTTTCTCGGGAGCTCGTGGGGGGCTGAAGAGGTTCGTGCACGGGAAGAGGTTCGTGTTTGGGCACAGCCGCAGCTCTGCCCGCTCGGGGACCGGTCCAGCCAAGCACCAGCTGGGTGGAAAAAAGGCTGTTTGGGCCATCTGTGCTCCCCTCGCATCCACACGTGCCCACACACACCTTCTGAAAACTGGGGACCTGGGAACAGGGCTGGGGACTGACACCCTGCAGGGGATGGTGCATTTTTAAGGAAAAGGTGTCTTGCTGCAAGCGGAGCCATGGAGACCCTCTGCAAACTGCCTGCCTTGCTGCATCCTTTCCATATTCCACACTGGCTGGTGCTGGTATGGGACAGGACCTGTGTGCAGGGTCACCAGGAGGGCCAGGGGGCACTCGGTGCCACCACCAGCACGGCTGTGCTCTGGGAATGTCATCCAGTGGCACTGGATGGTTGCGCTGCGATGGCTCGGCCTGCCCTGGCTTCAGGCTGTTCCCGGCTCTGCCGGGCTCATTCCAGGGTTTTGTGAGGCTTTCAGAGGCAGTGGAAAACTCAGATTCCTTTTTTGGGAAGGCTGGATCAAAGGGACGCCGTGGTGAGGCTCTCAAGGGGATGCAGATGCAGCTGTTAGACCTGGCGACAAGAAGCTGTAGCATCCAAACCTCCTGCTGCCGTACGGCCCTCGGCGCCCCTCACCTCTGAGTCAGGGAAATAATCCCACATCCACCTTCATGCCAACACTCCCTGGGGATGTGGGGTGCTGTAGGGACGCTTTGGGCAGGCCTCAAAGTAAAGCTGTGGGAGCAACATGGGTCTGTCCCCCCGTGGCCCGTGGGGTGGCACAGAGGGACCGGGATCAGAGCCAGGGCCACGTCAGGGACTTGATGGGGACAAGTGACCCTTGTGCTGGTGCAGTGATGAGAGCTTCAGTGCATTCCCACTCGGGGCATCTCTACATCCCAGAGCCATTCGGGTGTCTGTGTGTGTGGCAGTGGGTACCGGTGGAGTTTTATCTGGGTTTGTGTGTTCTCAGGCCAGACACACACAGGGCATATGAGTGTGAATGCACAGATCACCTGTGCACATGTTCCTATGTCTCTCATATTTTTGGTGGATTACTTTATTACCAGTTGGCCTCTGTGCATGAACTGCTGAGGAGATCCTAAATTCCAGCACCAGCGTTGCTCTGCAGCCCCCTTACCTCTCTGTACATCTCAACATGTGATGCATCCATACCCCAGCCCACCCCAAGACATACCTTTGGCAGAAGGCACCCAAATAAAGGGTGCCCGTCTCTTCCCTGCCCTGGAGGCTGTGCCGTGCATCCCGAGAGGTGTTTCTTGGGTTTCCCACTCTGGTGATGGGGAGTGTGGAAAGGCCAGGGCTGCTGGCTCCAGCCCAGGTCGCGCTCTCGAGAAGGGGCTTTGTGACTCAGTCTTTAATTACACGGCCACAGGCGGCAGTGTTGCCGGTCCCTGGTTCGTTGGTGCGCAGGGAAAGCCGCATGCTTTGCTTCTTCCAGCCTAAAAGCCGCTCTGGGCAGTGGGGACGGGGTGAGCAGGGGGAACCCAGGTGGTACCCCGCCAGTGGAGGCATTTTTGGGGAGCTGGCAGGTTGGGACCCTGTCCGAGCAGCTCGGTGGTGTGTTGGGGCTCAGCGTGGGAAGCTAATCCTGCCAAAACCAAGCAGCTCCTCCATGTGCTGCTTTTTGCCCAGGGGAAAATGCGTTTGTGGAGCTCGTGTCGTGTGCCTCGGGATTCTGGCAGCTTTTGGTGCGATTAGTGAGCACAGCTGGTGCTGCTGGGGGTCAGATGAGCCCCAGGGCTGAGCCAGGCCCTGAAGGTGTGAGCCTGGCTGCTCACACCAGCTCTGGGCAGCAGGAGGCCGTGGTCTCCTCTGTGTCACTAGAGAAGTGACTTTGCATTGGGTGTCACAGCCAGGGCCATTGTGTCCCACTGTGGGCACTGCCAGTCCCTCTCCACGTCTGGGCCCTTCCCCTCCTGAACCTCTCTCACAGCTCCTTGCATCCCCGGCTGCCCTTGCCCCAGCCCCAGTCCCCGGCGAGGTGGACTCCTGGTCCCCCTTGTGTGGGAAAATCCAGAACAACTCCAAGAACAAAATTGCTACAGCTACTTTTTTCAATGCCTTTCTAACTTAACAGTCTCTCCTGTGTGGTCTTTTTTTTCCCTGAAGTTCCACCAAAGAGATTTAGGGGCTCAATTTCCTCCGGGTTCGAAATCCCTTAAGTGGCTTTAACCTCTTTAATTGGCTTAGAGATGCTCTGCACCTTTCCTGTCTTGCATCTGTGGTTGTAGGGGACTCTCCTCCGGCTCAGTGGTGCTTTCTGCCAGGTCAGGGTCTGCCTTGAGCACACAGCGATGTGATGGCGTGGGAATAGCAAGCGTGTTGGAGGAGGAAGGGCCTCGTGGCGTGTGCATCCCCCAAAGCCACCCCCAGCTCTCCGTAGCCTCTCCCCCCGCCCCGTCTCGCTCCAGCCGTCACGTGCAGACAGGTCACACCTTTCTCTCTTGTGTTTTGTTTTTCTTTCTAACAAGGTCAAAGTAGGAGTTTGAAGTTTAGTCTCCCGTCCCTGCGGCGACTCAAAATCCAGCGGGACTCTCTGCCCACCAGTGAGTTTGATGGAGTAGCCATTGACTATGGAAAGGTAACCGTAGCCTTTGTCTGATATCAGCCCACGCCTCAGGCCAGGTCCCAGCGCTCTTCCTCGCTCTCCCCATCCCGTTGTCCCTCGGCTGCTCTGGCTCGGGCCATACCGGGCGGTAGGGCCCTTGTGCCGGGTCGGTGCCGAGCACTGGCCCCACCAAGGGCTGGCGGTGAGCGCGGTGCTTTGGTGGCGTGGGATGGAGCTGGTGCTGCTCTGCAGGGCCGCGGCTGGCGGGGGGAGCGGGAGATGTGCCGAGCTGCCGAAGCTGGGAGGAAGGCCTGGCTGCGTAGGGCACGTTGTCCAGGATGGTGGAGCTCCAGGGAGCTGTCCTCACCTCGAGGAGGGGACGTGCTGGTGGCTGCAGGAGAGAGGAGCGGGTGTGCTCTGAGCAGGCTCATTTGCCCGTGGTTTTCCTGGCAGGGACCAGGCAGTGCAGGCAGATCTGGCTTCTCAGCCCTCCAACAAAGACTGTGCTTCCCGTGACGGAGGGTGATGCTGTCATTGCTGATGCTGAAAAACTGTTGGTGGGACCTCTTTAGAGACTGTTGTTCTCAGTGGCTTCTTGGCTGTCAGAAGTGCTCCGGGTGCCTCCAGTCAAAGCTGTGTTGTTTCTGCAGTGCTGCAGCTCGAGGCTGTGGGCAGGAGGCTTCAGGTGCCAGGTTCTCACTGTGCTGGGTGTATCCAGACAGCCTGGGTAAAGCTGCTTCCCAAAATTGCAGGTATGGGAGACAAAAGGTGCCTTGTCTTCTCAGAGGCTGTGCTCGTGGCAGGTTGAAAATGTGTCATGTTATCAGATATACTCTGGGTATGTCACTCCTACAGACACCAGCGCTGCTGAAGGCTCTGGGTACCCCCAGGCTGAAGCTGTGCAGTGCATTGGGATGTTGCAGGTGAACACACACATGGAAGATGTGGATTGAGGACAACCCAGTGATCAAGTGGGGGCAGTCCTGCAGCTCCAGGGGCAGCCAGCCCCTCCTGGCAGCCCATCCTAAAACCCACCCTAAAGTCCTTAGGGGTGGTGAGAAGTGCCACAGTCTCTCCCATGGGTATGATTGGAGGAGCACATCCCAGGGGGTTCTGCTCCAGAAGGTGGTTGCTGTGTGCACCCCGTCACAGAAGTCATCAAAGGCTGGAAACTCTTTAGGTGTCCAGGGAAAAAGGTTTAGCCATGGCTAAGGGTGGCTGTAGGAGAAGGAGGACCAATATGGCCAGATTTGCAAACCCAGCAGCTCCTGCAGTGCCTCCTGGTGCAGAGCACATCCTCTCCCATAGACACCAGCACAGGACCCTGGGCACTGACCCTCGGGGGTGGCCTCAGCCCTTGCAGCAGGTGAGGGGAGGGCAGGTCCAGTGGTTGGTCGCAGGGACACCTCAGAAAAGCGCATGGCAAGGCAGGTACTCCAGGCAAGCCTGTCCCTGGGCTCTGCTCTTCTCTTGCTCTGCTTCCCAGCTGTGCAGCATCGCCTTGCAAACGCCCCGCGGCCACCCAGCCTCCGGTGGGAGCTGGAGGGAGGTGGGAGCTGCCAGGTCCCCAGGGACTCGGTCGCCCCACTCCAGAGCGGGTTCTGGTTCCGACTGGAGGTGACCCCGGGAACTGCAGCGCTTCCCAGCCCTCTGCCCCTCCTCTTACCTCCCCCGGCTCCCTCTCCTTCCCCCCCCAGCACGCGGGGACTCCTTCTAATACAACGCTTTCTCCTGGCTGTCTTAAAGCCTGGTGGTGACTCCCTGATTTTGAGGGACTTGAAGACGTCGCCCAAGGAGAACTGTATGCAGTCAGAGACCGAATCCCTCCTGGAAAAGGAGCGGAGGCCGAGCCTGGAGGCCGACCCCACCCTACAACACTCGTCCCTGAAACAAGAGCCTCCCGTGCCGGGCCCACAAGGGTCGTACCCCGCGTGGGGTTTCTTTCGGTCTCGCCCTGGGGGCAGCTTCCACAGCCTCCGCAGGGTCTCCTCCTTGGACAACTTTGAGGCTGCGAGGTCTGAGTTCCAGAGAAAATTCAGGGAAAGGAGGGCAAACTCAGGTAGGGGAAAACCCCCGGAGCTGTCGGTTTTCTGCGGGAGCCAGGGCCCTGGGCAATGGCCCCGGCACGTCTTATGGGGAGGGAGGTCTTGGTCTCTTGCCCTGCACTGCTTTTTCTCTGCAAAGAGGAGATAAGATGGGGTCTTCTCCCCCAAATCCACTGGACTCCATGCGGTTCCCTGCATAGGCAGGTCCTGCTCTGTGGGTGGAGCCATCCATGGATGTGTTGTGTGTGAGGTGTGAGACCCTGTGAGGTTGCGTTCGGCTGCCCCACCTGAAGGGCATCCCGATGCCATCCCACCTCCCCGGGAGGGAGGGAAGGGGTCTGCAGGCATGTGCAACGTCAGCTGTGTCCATGTGTTGGAGGTGGATGAGACACTGGCCAGGCCAGTCTGGAGGGATGGAGGGAACACACCTCCATCATGGTATTGATGTCCAGACCTCTTGTTCTCACAAGAGTCATGATGACAAATTAGGTTAAGGTCAGGGAAGAAAAGCTTCAGTAACTGGGGATGGACAGAGATCGGTCTGTGGTGTCTGGCATGAGAAAACAGGGTGGAGGATCATGATCCTCAAATAGTCACAGGTTTTGGCCCCTCAGGAGGGGAGACAACGTAGAGGGAGGGAAGCGGAGCGAGCAGGGAGAAGGGTGGCAGCTGGTGCTGACCAGCACCTTCATAATGTCTTCAGACACCTCCTGCCCACCACAGCACTTGGGTCAATGTCAGAGTGCAAGGGGTAGAAGGGGTAAAAAGCTGAAAACACAACCCTGCCCTGCCTGTAGGAGATGGAAAGGTTGGGACACCCTGGGTACAGTGCTTGGGGATGATCCTGGAGCCCTGGGTGTGGGTATGGGCTCCCATCCGTGACAAACACACTGCCACAAGCCTGACCATGAACCTCCAGGGCTTCCTTCCCAGTCCTGCACTGGGGTGACCCAGAGAGACAGGTCCCCAGGGAAAACTGTCAGGATCCAGCCCCATGACAGCTCTTCCTCCTGACAAAGCTCTGACCTCCCTGCCTGGAGCATGGGGGTGGAGGATACACCTGAGCGGGGACGTCATATCATCCAACTCCTGCTCGGTTTGGTGGCCAAACACCAAGGCAGCAGCTCAGGGTGGGATGGAGGACAATAACCTCCTCCTTCATCTGTTTTCTTGCCAGTTGTGGCATCCCTCTCTGAGAGGTCTCATTGGGGCTGGTCCCTAACCTGCTACAGTCTTCAGGGATAGCAAAGGGTATTGGATGCCTCTGTATCTTGGTCTGAGCCCCCTGAAGGAGATTTGATGGTAAAAGGATGGGTGATGTGTCTAAAAAGCAGCCCCCTCTCAGGCATCCCACGTCTGAGCCACCCTGAGGAAGCCAAGCCTTTATGGCCAGGCAGACATTGGCACCTTCTTGTGGCACTTTGTGGTGATCCCCAGTTCCTGGAGGTCCCAGAGTGAGGTCGGGGCTCTGTTGATCAATTCCTCCTTACACCACCCTTCTCAATGCTCCTCTCCCTCCTCTTGCAGAGGCTTCCCACGTCAAACCCAACCCCCCGAACTCCACCTCGGACTCGGACCTCATGAAGTACCGGACCATCAGCCAGATCCCCCAGTTCACCCTCAACTTCGTGGAGTTCAACCTGGAGAAGCACCGCTCGGGCTCCACCACGGAGATCGAGATCATCGCTCCCCACAAGGTGATGGAGCGCACCCAGAACGTCACCGAGAAGGTCACACAGGTACGTGGGCGCCGAGAGGCCGCCAGGGCAGTGGTGGGGGTCGTGGTGTTGCTGCCGGGGGACGGTCACAGCCACTCCTGTGGCTTTTGGAGAAGAGGAGCAGAGAGCGCAGTTGGCACCTGGAGATTCCACCCTAGGAAACGCCAGCACCCCCGGTGTTTGGGTTTTCTCTCTTCCTCTGAATGGCTGAAATGCTCTTTTTTATTCCCTTTAAAGAATATTTCTGGTAATCTGTGGCTGGAGGAACACCGGCGTGGACTGCTCGTGGTGTGATGGTGGCCTTGAAGGGGCCACGTGGTTTTATTTGTGGGGAGGTTCTGTCCTCTCTTCCTGCCCCCAGAGCCAGGGATGGAGCCCCCAGGGCACGGCTGATCCTGAGGCGCTTGCCCCACACCGGGAGCAAAGGTGGCCACGCCGAGGGCCACCAGATCCCCCGGGAGACAGCAGGTGGCACTGCACCGTCACGGACACGTGTGGCACCGCCTGTTGCTGCGGGGGACACGCGTGGCTGCGCGGTGTCACCGACGGGGATGTGTGGGGCGCTCTGCACTGACGCGTCGGGGTGCGGGAAAGGTGCACGCTCTGGGCTCATCTGGGGGTGACTGCAGTGACCCGGGGTCAGCCCCTGAACTCCAGTGGGGTGGTGAGCAGCCTCCATGCCCTGTCCCCATCACACAGGACACCCCCCAACAAGGACTGCTGTCCACACGGGGGTGACAGTGCCACAGTGGTGTTGGCCACTCAGTGTGGGGACAGTAGCTGGTTGTGCTGTGACAGGATTGCAGCTGACTCCACAGTGCACAAAGGCTGATCTTCCCTTCACCTTCAGTCTCCAGATGGGTTAGGATAAGATAGGATGGGACAGGACAGGGCAGGGCAGGATGGACCTCTTCTCCCCTCCATATCTCCCCCTTCCACAGGGGACCCAGGCATCCTCCCTGTTCTCACCCCAACATCCCCTGCACCTCCCACCAAGCCAGAGCTCCCCTCTCCTGGCTGATAAATAATTCATGGTGAGGCAGAGACAGCAGCGAGACACCACTAACAGCGTCTAAAAATACCTGCTGGTGGGCAGGGAGAGGAGGCTGGGGCTGTTTGGGGTGGTCTGGCCCCTCAGCAGGGGAGGGCAGGTCACAAGTGCAGTGAAAGTGCTGGGCTCAGCCTGCCAGGGCTGTGGCTCTGGGGCACAGCTGGAGGCACGTGGGGATGCTGTGGGGTCAGTGTCACCAGACTGGGCTCCTGTTGCAGGTGATGTGTGTCCCAGTCCCCCTGAACTGCCCCAAGGGTGGAGGTGGAGCTGGGCAGGGATGGGGGGCTGAGCTGTGTCAGGAGGCTGGGAGGGACACCAGGTCAGTGCCTGCCTGCAGCCAGCACCGTGGGCCTGATCCTGCCCAGCCCCTCGTGCTTGAGGGTCTCCTGGAGACTCTGGAGTGCCCCTCCTCCCCAGCCCAGTGTCCCCATCCCCAGCAGAGGGCAAGGGACAAGGAAGGCACGCGGGTGCTGGGCACCACGGGGCACATGGCCTGGGTTAGCCCGGGTCATGGGAGCCTCCCCGCCTCTGTCACCCACAGCCCTCACACACCCTGCTCCCTCCTCCCTCCTCCTCCTCCTCCTCCCTGCTGCAGCTCCCTCGCTCACTGCCCAGCACCCAGCACCCAGCACCCACCACCATGAGCCTGCGGCTGCGGCTGAAGCCGGTAAGTGCAGGGGGAAGGGGAAGAGGGAAGGGGCACCCACGGGATCACCATGGGGGGCAGCTGGCACTGCCGCCTATGGAGACTCCCGGGGCCACCCAGGCCACCCAAGGGTGACACCCACCGCCCTCCCCACCCCCCCAGGGGCAGAGAGGGACGAGGCTGCAGCGGCTGCCTGGCTCTGTGCTGGTTTGGATGCTCTTTTGCGGGTTGTTTCTTTACCCTTTTCTGTCTCAGATCTTTGGGGTTGTGGTTTTTTTATTAATTCCTGCCTGGAAAACAACGGGTCTTGACCTGCTCTTGCTTCTGCCACAAGATGTGGCTGCCAGGAGCAGGGATGAGGGGCAGGGCAGGTGCCCCAGCACAGGGAGCAGCATTTGGGGCCTGAATTCACAACTAGCCTCACAGAGCTGCCTCCAGTCAGGCAGGTGAGGAATCAGCTGCTGAGGGTGGGAGCGTTGCTGGTTTTCCCAGACACGAGGTGTAGGAGCCTATCCCGGGTCTTCTGGGTGCACCTTAGTTTGGGGGATCGAGGTTTTAGCGGTGCCGCCTTGCCCCCTTTCCCCGCCGCGCCCACGGGAGCGCAGTCCCCGAGCCCATCCAGCGCCTCGCTCCCCTCCACCCTCAACGATTGCCTTCGGGTCACTTTTTCCAATCCCTCCCCTCTCCGGACGTCGACGGCTCCCGCCGCTCCATTGGCGCTCCCTGTCCCCCACGGGGGCCCCGCCATCGACCGGGTTTGATTAATCCACGCCGGGCTCCCGAATGCCCTTCGCGGCCGCATGTCTCCCGCCTGCCTGGCCGAGTGCCTGCGTGCCTGCGTGGGCGATGCCACGGCCCGAGCGCTGCGCCCGCCGTGCCGCTCGCCGCCCGGGCGCGTGGCCGTGGGGGCCCCCATGGTGGACACCCGGAGCCCGAGGGTCAGCTGCGGCCTGGGGCGCCGGGCGAGCTGCAGGCAGGTAGGAGCAGGGTGGGGGGGAGGAACCCCCGGCGTCCTGGGGCGGTGGGATGTGGAATGGGGCTGTGGGGGGTGGTGGGTCCGCTCCGGGTCGCAGCGCAGGAAGGATCAGAACCTTCTTGCAGGTCTGTTGCCAGAGCCGTGGTGATGCCCATCAGCGGTGGTGCCCATCACCGTCACCTCGGGACATGTGGATCCTCCTCTCTCCTTTCTCCTCTCTCCTTTCTCCTCTCTCCTCTCTCTCCTCTCCTTCGCAGCCGCACAAAGAGGTCCCGTTTAGTGGGGGCTCGGTGCTGGGAGACAGCACTGAGGTGACCCTCACCCTCCTCTGCAGCTGGCACTGATGCCCGGCACTACAGGGACACAGTAGGGGACAACAGAGCGGCAGAGGCAGGCAGGGGGGATCTGGCTACCCCCCAGATAAGCCCCTTCATGCCACCACCCCTCAGCACCCAAAGCAGCCCCAGCTTTCCCATCCCCAGGGCCTTGTATTTTGTCCCCAGGCTTTAGAAGCTGGCACTGGCCCTGGAGGGGGGAGCTGGGACAGGCCTGGGACATGTGGGGGACTCACTGGGGCCATGGGAGTGTGTTCCCATGAGAGCAGAGAGACCTGGGGGCACATGGCAGCACGAGGGGGGTGCCTGCACGCTTGAGATGGTGTTTGCACATTGGTGACCACAGGTCACCCCTTCCCTGGGGATGCTCAGATGGGAAATGGGCATTGCCTGAGGCTGTCCTGTGGGTGGCCCAAGCTGCCCCCTCTGCTTGGAGGTCCCTGCTGGGGCCAAGAAAGGCATGGTGCAAGGCTTGGGGGATGCTTGACATGGTGTAACCCTCGAGGCCAGGCCATGGCACAGCCGTGGGACGGCATCTCCAAGCTGCCCATCCCCATAGCCCTGTGCCAGGGACACCCAGCAGCTCCCGAGCTGGTGGCACTGAGCCGAGGGCAGACGGAGGCACGGCAGGAGGCACTTTGCTCCCTGCTGGCATGAAAGGCTCAGAGGGGCACAAAGCAGGGAAAGAGCTGCCCCAAGGGTGCTCTGAGCATCAGAGACAGACAAGGAGCTGGGCACACCTTGGTGTCAGCCACAGTGGGCAACTCACCCTGCGGTCCTCTGGACAAACATGCGAAGCCAACAAAGATGAAAAGGGTGTAGGAAATGCCTTGTGAGCTCCTGGCTGCTCTGCCAGCGTGTGGGAGCCCTTTCCCTGGTTCCTGGCTTTACCCAGCCTCTCTCCAGGTCTCCCATCCTTTTCACACCCATCTCCTGGCAGGTGCTGTCCCTGGGTGCTGACGTGCTCCCCGAGTACAAGCTGCAGGCGCCGCGCATCCACCGATGGACCATCCTGCACTACAGCCCCTTCAAGGCCGTGTGGGACTGGCTCATCCTCCTGCTGGTCATCTACACTGCCGTCTTCACCCCCTACTCGGCCGCCTTCCTGCTCAACGAGGAGCAGGTGGAGGAGAAGCGCTGGGACTGCAGCTACTCCTGCGACCCACTCAACATCATCGACCTCATCGTGGACATCATGTTCATCGTGGACATTGTCATCAACTTCCGCACCACCTACGTCAACATCAACGACGAGGTGGTGAGCCACCCCGGCAAGATCGCCATCCACTACTTCAAGGGATGGTTCCTCATCGACATGGTCGCCGCCATCCCCTTTGACCTGCTCATCTTCCGCTCCGGCTCTGACGAGGTACGGTCTGCAGGTCCGTCAGGGCAGGACGGGACCCGTGGGTGGACAGGGAGAGATGTATGGGAGAGAAAGAGAGGGACGTGGATGGCCTGATGTAAGTGGTGGGTGGCTAAACCCATGAGGGGAGGGGGTGGTTTAGTCGGAGGATGGACAAGGATGTCATGACAGGCTTTTATTAGGTAGCTGGGACCTGGAGTTTCATTTTGTATGCTCAAACAGCCCCACAGACCCAGTAAGTGCTAAGACAGTGTCTAACTGGACCCTCTCCCCTTGCTGGGGCTGACTCAGCAGAGCAGGTTGGGGGATTGTTTAGGGACTGGCCCCACACTCCAGTGAGGCTGAATTTGGGGTTGCATTGCCAGCCAGGCTCAAAATGTTGGCAGTGGAATGGCCCTGTGGTTACTGCACTACCTGGAGGCCCCACAGCTGGGAGTGAAAGGCAGCTGCTTTGGGAGCAATGGCTGGCAAGGTGAGGACCCATGAGGAAACACAGGGTTGGCCTTGGCTGCTCTCACTTGCTCACCCGTAATCCCAGAGCTTGTTGCCTTTATGGTCAGGACGTGGAATGACTCACCTGGCCTCGTTCAAGAGGTCACCTCCAGGACAAGGTGATTCACGCTCTAGAAATGTATTTATATCCTTCGAGGGAAGCACAGCTCGGCCGGGGATGTGCCTGTGGCCAGATTTACCCTTTCCCTTGCCCCTGAGGCTTCTCACCTCTCCCCCTGCAGACCACCACCCTCATTGGCCTCCTGAAGACCGCCCGGTTGCTGCGCCTGGTGCGCGTGGCCCGCAAGCTGGACCGCTACTCCGAGTACGGAGCAGCCGTGCTCTTCCTGCTCATGTGCACCTTCGCCCTCATCGCCCACTGGCTTGCCTGCATCTGGTACGCCATCGGCAACGTGGAGAGGCCCTACATGGAGCACAAGATCGGCTGGCTGGACAACCTGGGCGACCAGATCGGCAAGCGCTACAACGACAGCGACCTCTCCTCCGGCCCGTCCATCAAGGACAAGTATGTCACCGCCCTCTACTTCACCTTCAGCAGCCTCACCAGCGTGGGGTTCGGCAATGTGTCGCCCAACACCAACTCGGAGAAGATCTTCTCCATCTGCGTCATGCTCATCGGCTGTGAGTGCCTGCGCGTGTCCCGCTATCCCCATCCCCGGTTTGGAGTTTGGAGGGGCTGATCGGAGTGGGGGGGAAACAGGGAGAGCATGTGGGGTTTAGCAAAGCATCTCCCTCTGCCTGTGCCTCTTCTGCGCAGACAAATGGATGGCGTGATAGAAATACGGGTTTCAGAAACCTCCTGGTTCTGGGCCCGTGGGAGATACAGGGTCTGGAAATCTGCTGTCCCGGGTCTGATGCAGCTGGACATGCATCTCCCCACTGAGTCCTGCCCTCTCCTTGCAGCTCTGATGTACGCCAGCATCTTTGGAAACGTCTCTGCCATCATCCAGCGCCTGTACTCGGGCACCGCCCGCTACCACACGCAGATGCTGCGGGTCAAGGAGTTCATCCGCTTCCACCAGATCCCCAACCCCCTGCGCCAGCGCCTGGAGGAGTATTTCCAGCACGCCTGGTCCTACACCAACGGCATCGACATGAACGCGGTGAGCGCAGGGCAGGGAGGCCACGGCACCTTGACCTGAACAACCTGGAGTCTGGATCTGGGTCTGCCCAAACACTTCCAACCTTTTGACCAGGGAGGAGAGGAATTAGAAGACTTGGGAGGCTGAAGATGGCCTCTGTGCTCACTCACCTCCTGCATCTCCCTTTCTCCTTCTCCCCTTTTTAATGCCCATTCCTCTGCATCTACCCAGAGGTTGCATGAGGGCGTTTCTTGACCAGAGAGCGGGTTTGGTGAGGAGCTCAGAGGCCCCATCGGCGCCGAGCACTTTCAGGCCGGTGTCTGTCGGTGTCAGAGCCGCGGAGCAGGTATCGATCCAGCTCCTCTCCACACCGCCGGTTGCTAAGCAAAGTGCATCCTGCTCTCGCAGCAGGGAAAGGAGGGCATTTAAATAAACCTCGATCCATTCTAATTAGAGCCCAGAGAGGCAGCTGTTTGTTAGCAAAGGGGGGATCAATGGCGGAGCTGCGCTGGAGAGGCGCCGTGGCTCCCAGCCTGGCGGGAAGGCTTGTGCCAACGGCGCCGGGCTTCCACAGGAGTGGGGAGGGGGCTTGGCCAAGGAGTCCTGGGGCCGAGGTGGCCACAGGATTCAGTGCACAAATGTGCTGGATCAGACAGCAGTAAGGCAGAGGAATGAGAAAGGACGAGGCAAGGAGAGAGATGAGACCTGGTACTTCCCTTCTCTTGGCCCTTTGTCAGGTCATTAGTCCACTCATTCCCAGTTCATGCTCCTTTTTTTCATAAGATTTGATCCTCCTCCATCCCTGAGCACCATCAGGATGTAGATTTGTATGAATTCAACCTCCCCATCTTAAGCTGCTGCTGCCACATTAAACAACTGGGCAGCATCCAGGGGTTTGCTGCTGGGAGAGCTTTGGGATCTTCTCCCACAGAGGAGACAACGTGGGCTGGACATCAGCAGCAATAATTAGAAGCAAAGCCATGGCACACTATCAAGAACAGTGCACTTGCTTAGTGCAAACTCAGGACACAAACCCCCTGTGAGAGCTGTGCCTGACGTGCCGCTGCTCACACCAATTCCTGCTGGATGCTGCTAAGACACAACACGACCTAATCAATCACCCCACAGCACGATCAATCCATCCGCCCCTGATTTCCCAGTAGGGAAACTAAGGCACTGCTGCCAGCCCAGGAGATCAGGATGGAGCCAAGAACAAGTCGTGCTCACCAGCCCCAGCAGGGTTTTTCCAGATTTGGCCACCAGCGGGATGTGAGCGGAGAGGACAGCGAGGGGGACCCCAGGGCCATATGCTGCTCTCCTAAAAAAACCCCATTCCAGGTGGATTTCACCGTGGCACCATGAGTCACTGGTGGCAGCAGCTTTGTCCATATTGCGGGTTTTACCTTGATTTCACCTTCAGGTTCAGCTTTTGTTCACCATGAGTATATTTGCACGGGTATATTTAGCTGTTGCTGCACACAGCTGTCCCGTGCTGCTGCTGCTGCTGCTGCTTCTTGGCATTCAGGCAGGTGCTGTTTAATTAAGGTTTCTGTGCTCCTTGTGGCAGTTTGTGCTCTTGCTCAGCCAAGATTAGTGGGTGCAAAGATGAAAAGGGGGAGATGCCACCACTGGGTACAAAGAGATTGATCTGGTTACTTTCATTTGTTGTTTGGGAGTGTTTTTGTCCCCGGCCATGAGCAGTAAAAGCCAGTGACAGGCAGGCAGGGATCCACCAGGGGAAGACCAAAAGATCATAGAATGGGTTGGGTTGGAAGGGACCTTAAAGGGACCTTAAAGCTCATCTTGTTCCATGGGCAGGGAGACCTCCCACTAGTCCAGGTTGCTCCAAGCCCTGTCCAACCTGGCTTTCCAGGGATGGGAAGATGTCTCCAGCTTTGGCTCTCTGGGTGCACAGGCCCTGCATATCCCACAGCCTCCCGAGGCTGTCCCTGCCCAGGGACACTGGTGTGATGGCATCTCTCCCTCTCTCTCCACAGGTGCTGAAGGGCTTCCCTGACTGCCTGCAGGCCGACATCTGCCTGCACCTCAACCGCACGCTGCTCCAGAACTGCAAGGCCTTCCGAGGGGCCAGCAAGGGCTGCCTGAGAGCCCTGGCCATGAAGTTCAAGACGACTCACGCCCCGCCCGGGGACACCCTGGTGCACTACGGGGATGTCCTGACCACGCTCTACTTCATCTCCAGGGGTTCCATCGAGATCCTCCGGGAAGACATTGTGGTGGCCATCCTAGGTGGAAAAGTCCTTCCTTGCCGAGAGGGCGAGGGGTGGTGGGAGAGGGGCAAAGGGTGGTGGGCAGTGAGCAGTGGACAAAGGGAGGCAGGTGAGGGTCACAAAATCACAGAACCACAGAATATCACAAGCTGGGAGGGACCCCCAAGGATGATTCAGTCCAACTCCAGTCCCTGCACAGACACCCCAACAACCCCACCCTGTCCCTCAGAGCTTTGTCCAAACCCTCCTGGAGCTCTGGCAGCCTTGGGGCCGTGCCCACTGCCCTGGGGAGCCTGTTCTGTGCCAACCACCCTCTGGGGGAAGAAACTTTCCCTCAGATCCAACCTAAACCTCCCCTGACAGAGCTGCAGTCCTTCCTGACAAACCTTTTAGCAGGACCTACTTAACGACAGCACGTCAAGGCTCTCTGTTCTATAATTGATAAAGCAAGCTAACGAGTGAGGTGTTAGCTGGGTTTATTTTCAAGGTAGAGAACATTCTTACTTACTGTTACCTGCTCTGCTTCCTTCTGGGGCGAAGAAAAACCAGTGTAAGCAGAATCAAAGCCCACCTCCCCTCTCAAACAGCTATGACCCAAAAGCACCTGAGCAAGGGCACAGTTTGTGTCAACAGCAGCAAAACCTGATTTAATTTCCGTCCCTTGTCTAAATAAACAATTATTTGTTTTCCCCTTCACTGCTTCCATCATACACAGACACTGACTCAGCAGCCCAAAGCGGGACTTCAGCTACCTGGGAAGTTCAAAGGCCATAGATTTGGTGCAGTGCTGCAAGTACTGGGATGCCTAAAGGAAGGTTGGCCTAATGATGAAGGAGTTAATCTGGACTTCAGAAGGTCTAGGTTCAGCTTTGTGCTTCCGTGGCAGTGGCTGAATCACCAGGAACCTACTTTATCCAAGTGGCTAGGCATATGCTAAACAGTGAAGACTAATTAAAAAACATGGAGGCAATTAGAATTAAAGGCATGTCAGAGCCTCCATTCTGGAAGAACGAGAGCATTTTGCACCATTTTCCGAAATTAATAAAAAATAAGCATTAGTTCCAAACAGGTCCTCAAATTCCAACCCGACAAACAAAAGGCTTTCAAACCATTTCAGCGGGACTCCAGCCCCACGGGGACATATTGGAAGAGTAACATGACAGGGAGACTCCATATAATCCCTCCTTTACAGCCCTTGGAACAGAGGTTGTACCACCCTGTCCATCATGGAGAGGCACTCGGTGATTCAGCTCTCATCTATGGCAGAAGAAGAAGAAGAAGAAGGGAAGAAGCAGCAAAACTGAACATGCCTGGAAACTGGGGATTAAACACATTGTAGTTTCCAGCATTTTCCAGAAATAGCCATCAGGGCTTTACATTACTGGCTGGCAGCCCGTGAACTGAAGGGAGGCCAATTTCTTGACCTGCAGGTTTCAATGCAAAGACAGTCTGTCCTCCCTGATACCTTATCCAAACGATGTGGGCAAACCAGCGCTCTACGTGTGTTCCGTGCGTGTCTAATCCCACGGGCAAACCAAAGCCTTTCTATTAAAGAACATTTTCAGGGCCTACACCTCTTTTATTTCTTAAAATACCAGTCACCAAATACCTTACAGAGGGATAAAACTGAGGAACTGGCTCATTTAAAAAAAAAAAAAAAAAAGAAGAAGGACTTTTAGGAAGGGAATATCTAAAAGTCAGTTTGAAGGGGGGGGAAAAAACTGAAATGGCAAAGAGGGAATGAGTCTGGAGACATCCCATATCTGACTGTCTTTTACGTATGGGGGGATCTCTGAAGTGAGGGGGTGTTCACCCCCACAGAGCTCCACCCGGGCAGAGGGTTTACAGACCCCAGAGAATCAGCAGGAAGACAGAGCCGGAGAGAAAATCGATATGGGGAAAGAAGTGAAAACCAAGAAGGCAAATTCGGTCTGGGCAGAGGGCCAAGGCAAGGCCAAGTGCAATTCTAGAAAACAGGACCGAAGCCAGAGGCACCAAGGTGTGTGTCATGACAGGCTCGCGCTCATCTGCAGCGACAACCCGGAATGACACACCTGGCAGGGATGCACAGCATCCCCCAGGTGTGAAGAAAAACAGCCTTAAACCAAGATTTTTGAACAAAAATCTCAGGATGGAGGGTCTAAAGCAGCAGTTCCTACCTAAGCAGGATCTGGGCTTAGCGTAGCACTGGTACCTCCCAGTCCCAGCCCTCTGGGCACACTGGAGTCACACGCTGATGTTCCACTTTGAGTCAGGGAAAGCAGAACTAAGTCAGAGCTATTTCCCTGAGGACCTGTTTGTTCCCCTGGTTGCACCCTGCATTCCTGCCTGTTCCACCTCTGTCCTGCTGACTCTGCTGCCTTTTCCCACCCTCTGTACACATACCTGATAGAGCAACAAGCCTCAGAACCAGGTATTGTGTGCACCACCACACCCCAATTCGAAGAAATATTGCAAAAAGCAAATGTGCAACGTCATTTATAAAACTGGCATCGGCTTACAAATGTTCCTCACAAAGACCCAACGCTGAGGTAACTCCATGGCTGCCAAAAAGTCACCTGTCCTGCCTCCAGAAGCCCTCAGCAAATGACCTCAGATCCCATCACTCCTTCCCTACACAACACTTGGGTGCAGAGGCAAAGTGGGGCAGGAGATCCTGCTGCCCACCCACTCCAGACCACGCTGAGCATGGGAAGGGCAGAAGAGAAGCTGAGGGGGGTTGGGGCTTAAGGGACTGCAAGATAAAAATGAAGTGGATTAAGGCAGATGTGTGAGGATAAAATGAGAAGATCAAAGAGGACTTAAGAGTTCAGGAGTATTGACTTGGGTCAGGGATAGTGGAGTAAAATCCTAGATCCAAAGCATGAATTTGCAGCCATGAAAGGTGAGCTTGACAGAGCCTCTCCCAGTGTGGTGCCATGAGAGGTGCCATTTGACAAGGCCATGAAGTGACAGCACAAGAAAGTAGTGGCTTTAATTCGAAGGAGGATGAATTTAGATTAGGTATTAGGAAGAAATTCTTCCCTGTGAGGGTGGGGAGGCCCTGGCACAGGTTGCCCAGAGAAGCTGTGGCTGCCCCACCCCTGGAAGGGTCCAAGGCCAGGTTGGAGCAACGTGGGCTAGTGGAGGGTGTCCCTGCCCATGGCAAGGGGATGGAATGAGATGAGCTTTAAGGTCCCTTCCAGCCCAAACCATCCTGGGATTCCATGAGGCAGCTTGGACTTGCAAAGCTGCCATGTGGTCCATTTCTCTCTCTTGGCACCACTGACAGCCACCAGAACAGCCACCATTCCTTCTTCAAGGGTTCCCCAGCTGGTGAGTCACCAAGAGCCCATGAGGAGACCACCACAGAGGAGGTGCCTTGAAAGGGATGGCACAACTGGATCACTTCCATCTTGTTCTCTGCTGGGGGAGATGTACTGGCAGCAGGTACCTGAAGATAACTACAGGCTTGAGAATGGCTACGATCTGGGGGGCTAAACAAGAGCCTCCAGAAACTTGGAGGCCTAACCAGTGCATCTATACTTGCAGGAGGTGCACAGCTCCTCTGCCCAGGGGTATCTCCCAGTCCACTCTCCACCCTTTCCAGAATGCAGAATTTATCTCACCTCACATCATCCCTTCCCTGTCCACAAAGGACCACCCTGCTGGGCAAAAACTGCTTTCACTCAAACCATCAAAACTCTAAGTCCACCCTGAAAAAAAACAACCCAACCCCAACAAAACCAAAACCCACAGCCAGGGGACAAAAGGCATTTTTTCAATAAAAACTAAGCGAAGGCTGGGCTCTGTTCTGGTGCTCAAGGCACATAAATGCTCTGTTCCTACATTTCAGACTCTTCCCAGCAACAGGGCTCCCCAAGCACTTTGTCTCTCCAGGGTGAGCAGCTCCATGTCTCCCATGGCAGAGGGCACACAGAGTGATCTGGTTCGTGTTACTGAGCAGGATCAGATGATAGATGAAGATCCATGATGCTGAGCAGCAGCTCACAGGTCAAAGTCTTTTCCTTCTGTCTGAAAATCCTCCTGTACCTTTCTTTTCCAAAGCAAGCAGAGGTCCTTCATTCTCCAAAGATTTCTGTTGCTCCCAAGCTTTTTGTACTTACACATCCCTGCACAAGCAAGATTTTAGCACAAGGGCATTGGCTCAGTATGTTTCAGCTCCCCTGATTTTTTAGAATCAATTCTTTTGCAAAACTGTTCATTTTACTGGGTCATGAGACATGAATTGTAAATCCAGCCAAAAAAACCTACTCTGCATCCCTGTGTCTTAGGAAATGTAGATTTGTCAATTGTTGGTCTCTTTGTATGCTGTTAAATTTCCTCTGTAATTTTATGCTGCTCAGACATCCAATGACCTAAATGGTCCCAGGAAAGAGGAATTGGCTTCCTCTGAAAAAAAAGAAAAAAAAGAAAAAAGAAAAGAAAAAAAAGAGGTGTTTATTTGCAATTTAACTTACCTGACTTGTTTAAAGTGTTATCAGAATACAACCACCTACTTTCTTTTCTTCATTTTCGCTTGATAACCAAGGTTTGCTTGAATTGAGAATGCCTAAAGCCTCAGGCATGATCCTGGGTGTTCTCAAGACTTAAATGCCACTGCTTAAAGAGTTAAAGATCTAGATGGCTGCACTAAGAGGATGATAAACTAATCACTCAGTCACTGCTGGTGAGCCTGGTGTCATTTACTGAAACATGGAATGCATTTAACAATGTAAGAGAAACTCCATGCAGTGCAAAAGCCAAAGATGATTGTTTGATTGTCAGGGTTTACTTTGGAGAAAGTCCTCAGTCTAATTACCTAAGTTTGAGCAACAGAAGTATTTTTACCCTCCCTCAAGAAATTAACATTTTCCTTTCAAGTCGATGGGTGGGTTTGGTTTTTTTTTTTAATGCTACTGAGGACTGCAGATTCTGTTCAGGAGGCTACAAAAAAAACTTTAAAACAGGCAGAAGAAATAATTCTTCCAGGGAAGAAGTAAGAAGTGTTTCCTATGATCATAATCATGAGAAAAGTAGAAATAATAATTAGAATACTAGTCCTGCACATCTACCTGCTGATTCGTGTCTTCCAGTTCTGTGAAATGACTGAAGAGGACAGGTCTTGGCACTCAACAGAGATACATATTTAAAAGCCAGGCTCTGTTTGGGTGTTACTGTAAGAAAATGCTTTAAATCCTTTTGCCTGCAATCTTTGAACCATGAAGGAAAAGAAAGACCAGGTCCAACATTTTGGGTTTGCATTTTAGAATTTAATGAATACTGGCTTCTTATTTTTTTACCTCTGACTTTAAAATCAATTAAAGACCAAGTCAGCAAACACAAATAAAACATTAATGGGATTTTGTGGGGCTCACCCAGTGAGCATCCAAACTGCCAATAATACCACTTCATTCACTGTGATTCTATTAAACTTAGAACAGGACACCTCCATCATGCTGGCAGTTGGTACAGAACCCTTTCCCAACATACCAAACCCCAGAGCTGCTGTCAGTGGACACCACCACAAGTTTTTCACTGATGGGAAAGTAAGGCCTGGGAGTGACAGAGGTAAAAAGGAAGGTGTGACCATAACTCATCACTGCAGAGCAGTGTCACTCTGACCCAGCAGTAACAGACAGTGCAGTGACATCAGCACGTACTGACAGCTAATCCAGGCACTCTGGATGGGTGCTCTGATGTGGCCACAGCACATCCTTGCACACCAATGTCAATTTGACCTGGTAAACACGAGCAATAATAGAGGAGGAAGCACTATCAGCTTAGCAAGCCTTAACTGCTTGCCAGTTCTCCAGAGACTCTCGTGGGCACTCTGACAAAGCTTGTCCCATGGCTCTGGTACCGTGACCCAAACGACTTCCAAGGAGGAGGAGGAGGAGGAGGAGGAGGAGGCAGAAACACCTTCTGATGACACCTACCTTCATGACAAGCCTGACAAGATGGCACGTGATCATTTTCCCCACTGGGTGATGGCTGATGGCTCAGGCAGCTCTGCTGACCTTGGTTAGGGCAGTCTCTGAAGGAGCAAGGAAAGCTTCAGCCTGACCCACAGGATCAAAATCCAGGTGTATGGGTGGAAATTCAGCTGATCAGGTAGAAGAGTCTCCAGCATTGTCTCACCCTGAAATGAACATCAAAAATAGATCAGACTGCTCTCAAGCAGTGGCCATTTCCCTGCCTAAAAAGAGAATCCAAATGAGTAAGTCAGGTGTTGCTGTAGAGACCACAGAGATCTAAAGGCAGCAAAGATAAATGCTATTCACAGGAACCTGCTGTTCCTGTTGTGTAAACCTTTCCCTCTACAAAGAGGCAGCATTTTCCTGAGGAACTGTGTGACAACACTTACCTCACTGCACTGTGTGAAAGACAGAGCAAACACTCTGAGATCACTGGGACCAAGAAATGTTTTTTTACAAGGGCCTGGAGTGACAGGACAGGGGGAATGGCTTTAAACTGACAGAGGGAGGGGTTAGATTGGAGATCAAGAAGAAATTCTTGGCTCTGAGGGTGGTGAGGCCCTGGCACAGGTTGCCCAGAGAAGCTGTGGCTGCTCCAGCCCTGGAAGTATCCAAGGCCAGGCTGGACGAGGTTTGGAACAATCTGGTCTATTGGAAGGTGTCCCTGCCCGTGGCAGGGAGTGGAAAGAGATGGGCTTTAAGGTCCCTTCCAACCCAAACCATTCTGGGATTTTATCACAAGAACCGGGGAACTTTTGAAATACACTCACGGCTCCACAGGCCACAATTGTTACTGCAGAGAAAACTGTTTCTACTTCATCTGTACGAGCGTGATTTTAAGACCTGAAACACTGCTGCCCTCGTTCTTCTCAGCAGCTAATAAAAACCCTTGTTAGCAACATCTGGATACAAGATAAGGGAACCTTGCAAAGAAACATGAGGTATTCAACAGGTTTCTGCAGTGGGTTCATCGTCAGTTCTCTGAGGGCTTTGCTCCAAAGTCCACTGAGGTGTTGGGGTGTTTTTCCGTTGACTTCATTGGGCTCCGGACCAAGATGTAAAGCCTCCCTGCTGTGGTTTGGACATTTATTTGTGTTTGATCTGTAATAAGATCTTTCATTTCTCTTATTCCTGTAAAAACAAATAAAGCCAGAGCACAAGAAAGCAACTAAACACGTGCTTAGCTTTAAGCATATCCCTAAACCCATTCAGTTAAAGTCCTTAATTCTATGGAGTCCTGGGAAAGAAAAGCACATGCTTAAAGTCAAACACGTGCCTGGGGTCTTTGCTAATTAGTGATGGCCCTGTGTCTCACACAGATCTCAGAGCATCTGGGATTTTAGGGTCCATATGGGAGAAATTACATGGAGACCATCTCAGAAGTGCAACTTTTTGTGCTGTATCTGAAGCTGGAAGCCTGTCTTTAATGCCTTTAAGATTGGTTCTGTTACAACACCATTTACAACCAGCTGAGGTAAGTACAGTTTCTTAGGTATCTGTAAAAATGAGGATATCTAAAACCAGACCTCTCTTTGGCTATTACTACAACACCATCCCATCAGGATGACCTAACTGAGCAAAGCAGAACTGCCTCTTGGAATGGCTGTGCTCAGTGGCACCTTGAGAGCAAAAGTGTCTCACGTCAGCCAAAGTATTGTCCCTGGCCTCCTTCAGTCTGCTCAGAGGAAGCACTCATGCATGCTCTAGAGTCTGGCTCTTGGAAGATAAGTGAGCCTGTACCAGAGCTAAAAGCATTTTTCTTCACCACACCACAATTATTTTGGACCTCTGCTAAAAGTGTGAGAACTCTCAGCTATCTTGATCACAAACAAGGCCTGAATTTAATGTCTGACAGGTCAAATCAGTGTTGTCTCTGGTGACAGGACATTTGGGAAGTTTCTTTCACAAAACACATGCCAGCTAACAGGAAACCTCTCACCTTACAACATCTCCTCTGCCAGGACAGGAACTTGCCTTTCTGTGGCTCCTACATTCCATCTCCTTTAATGCATCTTCCTGAACTCCTTTTCAAGGTGCATCAAGTGCACTCAACTTCAGGTGCTCTTGGACTCTCAGCTCCCTCTATAAAACTTTATGCTGTCCCATGTTTATAGGTCCACTGTTCTGCAGGCTGAGCAACAAGGCCACGTTTCTGTGTCCATTAGTGAGGGATCTGGATCAGATGAGAGCACACAACACTTCTCTCAGCTCAGCCAAAGCACGCAGCCTGGTGCTCCCACTGGCTTTACTATTTATACAGGCCGTGGAAAGACAGGTGATATCTGAACCCTGCTGAAAGCCTCCAGAGGAATATTTTTTGAATGCTTTACATCACGCGGCTGCAGTGTCTTTGATCTGAAACTAGATTTACCACGGCTTCACACTTACCTCTGAGGAACAGAGGAGTTGTGACTCGATGCATCAACCGTCCAAACCACCAAGAACAGAAGGCTGCTGCAGGCTCTGCTTGCCTTGGGGCCTTGTCCTCCATAATCCGGGGTCTAGATAAACACCTAAAATAACCTCAGCCCAACCCATGATGTTTTAAGGATGGAAAGGAGGATAAACACAGGAACTTTTCTTCTGCAGCCCCAGTTTTCAACAGGACAATCTCCTTAACTCCTTGACTCTTCAGTGCCAAAGACCCAGCTCATACTGATTTTGTTAAGAGGCATCAGCTCCCCCTTCTCTCAATCACAAAACAGTAGATCCAAAGCAAAAGGCCTCAGGATGACCATCCAACAATAATCCACTTCCAGTCATTGGCCCTGAACTGTGAGGCACCCTCCTGAACCAGCTATTGCACAAATACAATGCCCTGATTACAGAATTACTGTAGCTTAGGGCCTGCTGGATCAATATCTTGCTCCAACACTGTGTGAATCCTTACTCTGAGAGAGCAAGATGGATTTTCAGCTGGACTACAGCCTTGGATGGTTTTTCCAGCTGAAACAGCTGTACTGGTATTTCCAGTGTTCTCTGAGCAGCCCATGTAATAAAGGAGAATATTACAGCAAAATAGAAGGTAAATACTCATCAGCATCCTCTGTGATGAGTCTCTGATTGCATGAAATGTCCAAAAGTTATGATCCACTTTTCAGCCACTTTTTGAGGATGACCTACAACACTTGTTGGAGAACAAGGGTTGATATCATTGCTGGAAAGCTGATTTTAGAAAGTCTGCATAAAGGACAATTTAAAATTACACCTCTGGTACCCTCCCAACGCTTTCCCAGAGACCACTTTGCCTACAGCCTGTGGAAATTAAATCCTGCCTTCCTTCTGGTAGCAAATATGTAAAAAGGTTTCCCGAGAAGGTTGGGGAAAGAAAATTGTGTTCAATATACTTCCTAAACCCAAAGAAGAATGGAAGGCTGTACTCTCAGTAGACCCCAGAAAATTCACTTCTTTCACCACCAGATTCCTGTTCCCAATGCTAACTCTAACCTCTCTGTTTCCCTTCCTTTCCACACAAGATTGATTCACAGAACTTGATTTAGAGGATGTTTATTTCCATAACAAAAATGATCAGGGGTCTAGAAAACATGACCTATGAGGAAAGATTGAAAGAATTGGGTTTGTTTAGTCTAGAGAAGAAAAGACTGAGGGGGAGACATGATAACAGCCTTCAACTATGTAAAAGGTTGTTGCAGATAGGAAGGTAATAAATTGTTCTCCGTGTCCACTGGGTATAAGACAAGAAATAATGGGTTTAAATTGCAGCAAGGAGGATATAGGTCAAACATTAGACACGTTTCCTAAGAGGAAGGACAGGTGAGAACTGGAGTAAATTAGTCAAGGAGCTACAGACTCTCCTGTCACCAGGAATGGCTCAAACCTGGCAAATCTTGCCTCAGGGGTAGAGGGATAGATCATCTCTCAAGGTCCTCTCTGCCTGGTTTTCCTACTCATCTGTATTTATACCAGTCAAAATGATCAAAAATAACTTTGTTCCATAGAAAGGAAAGAGAAAATCTTCCTTGAACCAAAGGACCCCCCTCCCTCCCTCCCCCAAGGTTTTTACTGCTGGTTTTATCTACGGTTACAGTGCATTTGAAGGCATTCACATTTCTTTCTATTCAAGCAATTAACTAAAGGACTATTTTTACAAATCCAACCCCCCCTGCACATGTTTTGTCTCATGGTTCATGCCATAAAATGATATGTCAGCACCCTGTTCAAGAGCTTTCCTCCAGGTGAGAGGTGCAGGACTCCCAGACAAGTAAATCCTGTCCAGTCTGGACCCAGCCAGTGAGGACATCATCTGACTGAGGCAGGTTCCTCCACCTCAGGTCCTCAGGTCCCTTTTACAGCCACAACTGTACACACCCCACCCCACACGCTGCTCAAAATGAGTGTTTTCCAGGAAACTTATGGAATTACGCTCACAGAGCCGGCACTGATGGGTAACCTTGGCAGGCAGGATCCCTCTGCTCCTGAGGTGGGAAGCTCAACCCCACAGCATGGACTGGGTTTGGGTTTTCTACTCCAACTCTGCTTGTACCAACTGCGTCAGCTCCTCCAGTCCAACCAACCTCTCTGCCCAGTGAAGAAAATAGAAATACAATTATTCAGTGTTGAAGGAAATCTCCATGTTAATGCCTCAGGCAAACCAGGATGGTTCCAGAACATGGAAAGGGCAAACATTAGGCTGCAAAGCAGAAGACAGTAATTAATCTTCAGATCTGTCTTTCCCTCTTCCCCCCATTCCCACTCTGTCCAAGACAGGGTCTGATGCCATGGACAGCAAGGAAACATTTTCTTTAGGCACTGAACTGTACAGAAGCAAAATGGTTCTGGATCCACTCGTGTCATCTGCAGAGAAAAATTGGCATAATATCTTCTGCCATTTACATCTTAGTAAAGTTTTTGTGATGCACTTTCTTCATTATCTTATTTTTTAAATAACATTAAAATTAAGTTACCTGTGGAACCTTTTTACTTAAGAACAACCATCACAATTCAGTCTGATAGAAATGTTTCAAACAACTATCCCAGACACCAGAAAACACAGTTTTAGAGTGGTCAAGATTCAAGGTTTACTTGTGTCAAGTCCAATGACAATTTACCCTCTATAAAAAATGGGAAAAAAATCATAAAAAGGCAAAAATATTTGTATGAATCTCTTTTAAATGTTCTTATTTTTCAGCTGAAATTAATTCTTTAAATTGTTAGCCTAACTGCATTTCTGATGTGTTTTATGCATACACGCATCCCCATGTATATGCAACCCACCAAAACTTAATTTCAGGCCAATTAAACATTTAGGATGGTACCAAGAGATTTTTTTTACATTTTTTTTAAAGAGAACTTCCTTTCTCCCTGAGTTCTTGCTGTTAAAACATGTGCAGACATCAATGCCAAACAACATCCCACAAAAGGTGTGCTTCCTTTTGTTTCCAGCTCAAGTTCCTATCAAAAAGCTGTGAATCCTACAGGTCCAGCTCGACTGGGCTGGTCTGATAACAGGGTTTGTCTCCATCTGCTGGTGTTTCAGCTTTTAGTGCCTCAAAGTTCTGAAAAATACTAATATTTTCAAAAAGATTTGAGAAATCCAGGAGATGCTCCTCACTCAGTTCTCTTATTCCTAATTATCACTGCTGTGACCAAGTGTTGCCTGTAGGGTTGGGTGCTGTTAAGTACAATCACGTTGATATATTGATGCTGATTAGGAATTGATTTTCCCTACTCACACTGATTTAAGATTCTTTTTCTGATATTGGTTAACCTCCTGCCTGAATCAACCCACCAGGGAGGGTGACAGCTTTATGCCCAGGGTATAACCCCACGTCATCACCACCCAAAGTCACACAGTAAGCACGAAGCACAGGAATTCACATTTGAGACTTGATCCTTTGACTTTGGACTGATAAAATTGTCAGGAACAATCCCAGTAGACAGGACTGCTTCCCTCCACTGATGCTAAAACTGTGACAAATGCCCCATCCCTGGAAGTGTCCAAGGTCAGGATGGGGCTTGGAGCAACCTGGGCTAGTGGAAGTTGTCCCTGGGCTAGTGGAAGTTGTCCCTGCCATGAGATTGGAACCAGATGGTGTTTAAGGTCCTTTCCAACCCAAACCACTCTGGATTCCAAGTTCAGGAACAGACACCTCTCATTCTGCCACCTAAAGCTATGGAAGGCAAACCTCATCCTACATTCCCCACGAATTAATTGCATCCCATGGGCCTGTTCCCTCAGATTAATGCAAAATTCTTGTCTCCCAGCCGGATTTAGCTGGTGGGGGACCTATCCCAGAGTCCCTTCCACTGAGGCACAAACCTTTACAGTGATCTGGCAGCACATCTAGAAGACAGGGAGCTGATACACAATACCTTGTATACATCACATGTAGGATTCATCTTACCTAACTCTAGCCACCTGAGAGGGAAGAGTCAGGTCCCAGCCAGTCATTTTAGCTCCCTGAACACCCAGCAGAGATATGCATTTCCAGAGGGCAACTTATTCCATGACTTCAAGACAGCTGTCTTTGGCGAGATAAATCCAACCCAAGGAAAACCTTATCACCTACATTATTTTTTCACTTCAAAATAGAAGATCACTGTCAGCCTTCCCACCAGGCAAAGAGCGGATCAGATCTGGGCCCATCATCCATCTGATGGGCAAGTGAGGCTCTGGAGAAGGTAATGGAAATGCCCTGAATTACTGCAGCTGAAAACTACAGTCATTTGCCTGTGTCAAAACAACTACCAATGTTCCCTTGGCCTGATCCTACAAAATTTAAATGCCTTTGTCAAAGATATTTAGGGAAAACCAGTCTGAGCGAAGCTTTGATGGATCAAATCTCTTGCTTTCGGTGTGAAAACAGAACCCTCTGTGGAGCAGCTCCAGCTAAATCTCCTTGATGGGAAATGAAACATTACAGTTGTATGTTAAAGACAGTGATCACCAGGATATTCAGTTCCTGGGTATAGGAAATAGGGGTTTATGTACAGTATTCTTGCTTAAAATAAGTCTCCTTGTAACTTGTTTGACCGGTGATTCTAAAGATGATGATAATTCAAGTCACGTGTCAGATCCCAACGTGGGCTGCACTTACTTTTACATTTAAATGCCCCCCATGCACATAAATGGAGCCATTACATCAAGAATATACCGTTACATCAAGATTTATTTAACTGAATCCCCCATAATTAGGTCATAACGTCTGATTAAGCAGTTGTTAAACTGTGTCGTGAGGGAATCTACAAAGGGAATGAAATATTTAAAACAGTAATAACATACCTATCCTGCCTTGCTATTTATGCACAGTTAAACACATAAAAACAAAGGAGCAGCTCTTAATTACAAGGACAATTTATTTCCCTGACCTCCTTTTTGGGACGCATGCCAGGCCCACTGGGGGTTGGTTTGGTGGTGGATTTGGTTGACTTGGGAGGGAAAATGTTGTTGGAGAGGCTGCAGTTTGTCCGCCTGGAGAGAGCAGAGCGTTTCTCAGGGCTAATTTACAGCCTTCCCGAGTGGTCAAGGGCAGCCACGGAGTACACAAATTACAGTTAAAAATAGAGATGGCTTTGTGGAATCTCATTCCGGTGGCTTCCAAAGGTACAGGGCCAGGAACACATACATCTCGTTCCACGCTGCCTCTAAGCACATTTTCATCCCTTTTTTTCTTTTTTCTTTTTTTTTTTTTTAACTTTCCCCCTTGGATCCTGAGCTCCACTTCAGTTTTGAACTTCCATAGGAAGGCAGGAGGTTAAACCAAACTGCTAACTGTGTCTCCTCAAAACTGACATTTAATACAGGGTATAAATCACTGTGGGAGCCTGTTATTCCTTCAGGAATGCAATTACATAGGGTCAAATAAAACATGAAAGAACCCAACAAGTTTTAAAATGTAGTATGTTCTCAAAAGCAGGCAAGAAGGAATGCAAAGCAGTCCAAATATGCTAACATCCACATGTTGTCCTGTGTGAGGGGGATTAGAAGGGAAGGTTTCTGTTCTTTAACGATTATGTTGTTAAGGGTAGGTTTGTGTGCAGGTTCAGGGCTCTCACCGACTCCCAGCCCACTCAGGGAGCTTTGGGCAGATTACTGTATTTATTCAAAGCAGGTGCCCTTCATGTATCTCATTATTTTAATTGCCACTGTAGTTGTATTTAAGGTACCGTTTAGCACACAAATGGGATATGCAAAATGGACATTCACCTCTTCCTTGGAGGCCCATTCACCTGGACCCTGGTGATGGAGAGATATGGGGGAGATATCGGGAGAGATAAAAGCACAGCATTGCAAAATCAGCCCTTTGACAAGCAAACATCTGCCCTCTCCTGATTCAGGCCACCTCCAACCCTTGCTCTTGAAACAACGGGCAAAGACATAAACAGAGCCTCATGAAACCCGTTAAAATCCGAACAAAAGGTGATTAAGCAGGTTCAGCACCTCCTATAATGTCACTCCCTGTCATCATTCACATTTCACTCACATTTCTCTGAGAAAAGCCCTTCTGCTTTCATATTCTTGCATTGTATTTTAAAAAGCCTGGGAGAAAAAGTCCAGAGGTTCTAGCAAATTTTGGAGGTCAAATTCACCACCCTAAATTTCACTACTCTGTATTTTATGCCTTGAAAGCTTAAACTAAGCAAACTTTGAAGCTTCTTAATTGAAAATCTGGGGTTTACCGAAGGCAATTTTTATCTGAAAGCAATTTTTTCGGCTAAATGGAATTCTTAAATTCAAAATGAAAGGCTTTATAGTAAAAAAAAAATAAATTTTTAAGCATCTTAATATGAGAATTGTTAGAAATGTTCCCTTTTCTCTTTTTAAAGGAGTGACTCCTCCCCAAAAGTGAGTGATGTTTAAAGATACATATATGAGAGAGTACTTTGCTTTTTAAATGCCTCAAACCTTTTAAATTGCTTTAATCATGCTTTTAAAAGTTTTGGGGTTTACATTTAAATGGAAAACTTTCACTTTTTAACCCCCTCCCTGAGAAAGTAACACAAGTAATACTTTACTTTTTTAAATGTTTTCCAGGGGGAAAAAAAGTTTAAAAGAAAGACACAAAATAAGTCGGTTTTCTCTTTTTAAGTCAAGCAGGGAAAAGCTTAATAAATTGGGGAAAAGTAAAGGTTTCCTCATGATCTTTTAAGAATTAGGTTTTTTAACAGCAAATTTCCTAATGGGAAAATTACAAGTGGGAATTTTTTTTTGCTACAAAATCCCCACATTTCCAGCTCTCAGACTCCCTGATTTCACCTCTGCTGAGGCTGCCAGAATAAAACCTTGGATTTCTCTCCCCTGTTTTACAGCAACCCACTGCATTACAGTTCCATGGGTCACTGGCCCTGCCAGCACTTAAATACATTCTCAGAAGGAAGGCTGTGAATAAGTTTTTGCAGAACAAAACCTTTGTTAAAGGTAGAGGCAGCGCTGCCGTCCGTTATAAAGATTATTAAATACTTCCTAATGCAAGAATACGGTTTCATTTGCTTAAAATGTTGCCCTTCTCCAGCCACACTGGTGAAATACCTCATGCTGATGGTGGCCCTCGGGGTTGGTTTGTGTGTGGGGAGGATTTTTTAATATATTTTTAATATCTTCCAGAATGACTCACCTGTTTCAGAGGGGAACAAACACTGCTCAAGGGGGGTTCTCAAACAATCCCCCCCTGCGGTTTGAAATGTTCTGCTGTCCTAATTCCTTGCAGGAAGGGCTTAAAAATTCCTAGCAAGGGGATCTCTGGATAAAGAATAGACCTTCCACTTGTCATGTGAAAATGCCCCCAAATACAAGTGTTTATCAAATGCTGTTTGCATTTATTCACCAGCTGAATGAAGATAGAGTGAGCTCAAAAAGTTGATCATAAAACTTGAATTTCACTTCCAACATGAACTTCTATTCCACGCTAAGAGAGTTCCCTTTTGTTTGGGGAAAAAAATTACAGTGAAAAAAAAAATTCCATCCTCACAGAAAGCACTCCCAAAAAGTTTGGGGTTTGGTAGTTCAGGTCACTGCTGGCAGAGGTGAAAGGTTCACGTGGTGCCAATACCCTGAGGCATCATATGAGACTCCAGTCCTGTGACACACTCAGAGCCTGCCACTCTTCCAGGAGAAATTAGCTTGGAAAATGCTCATGAAGTGGTAAAAGTTGAGAAAATTTTCATCCTTTCTAGAAAATCATCTCCCCTTCAGCTGATGTTGCTTCTTTCCGATCCAGCTCACTGAGCTTCCCTCTGCTGAAAAGAACTAAACCAACAACAGGGGAAATTCAAGTTAGATGTACAGAAGAAATTCTTCCCTGTGAGGGTGGGCAGGCCCTGGCACAGGTTGCCCAGAGAAGCTGTGGCTGCCTCTGGATCCCTGGAAATGTCCAAGGCCAGGTTGGACAGGGCTTGGAGCAACCTGGGATAGTGGAAGGTGTCCCTGCTCATGGCAGGGGGTGGAACGAGATGATCTTCAAGGTCCCTTCCAACCCAAACCAGTCTGTGATTCTATGCCTGTTCCAGCAAAAACCCCACCACACAAGCTCAGTGACAGCACACAAGCTGCAGAGATGCTCCCTGACTGGGGAAACACCAAATCCAAGACATGCCTGTACAGTCAAGGGAGATGTTGGAGGCTGTGTGTGTACAAAGTTAAAAATCCATCTTTTTAGCTGCATTTGTTACACAGAATCACAGAATCACTGAGGCTGGAAAAGCTCTCTAAGGTCATCAAGTCTAACCAGCCCCCAGCACTGCCAAGGCCACCACTGACTCCTGTCCCCAAGTGCCACATCCACACAGCTTTTAAATCCCTCCAGGGATGGGGACCCCACCACTGCCCTGGGCAGCTGTGCCAGGGCTGGACAACCCTTTCCATGAAGAAATTTTTCCTGATATTCCATCTAAACCTCCCCTTGTGTAACCTGAGTCCATTTCTTCTTGTCCTATCACTTGTTACCTGGGAGAGGAGACCAACACCCAGAATACAGAGTCTGCAGTGGTCCCTCAAGGAGGAATATTCATGTCACTAATCCAAATAAAACTTAAATACTGAATATGCTTGAGTAGGGAGGGAGCAACATCAACCCAGCTCCGAATGCTGGAAGAAGGAGCACATGGAACTGCAAATGTGTTGATAAGATTTATTACACCAGAAGTGATACCTTAGAGAAAAGCAAATGCAGTGCCTTTATTTAATGAGAAAAAAAAAAAAACATCAGCTTGATCTCTCATAACACCATTATCCATGTATTATAAAAAGGTGCAGAAGTAACATTGGGAAAAGAATGAAGAGGGATGTGACACAAACCTCAGTCTGGATATAACAGTGTCAGGCTTTTGTACCAGGCTGCTCTATCCAAATATTAAGTAAACCCTTGATACGTTGCCACACAGCATTTCTAGTGAAACTGGAGAAGACTGGGATAAGACAAGTGTAAGGAGGATAATAAATTGTCTAAAATGGAGATGATAGCACATTGTACTGACAGAACCAGTGAACTGAAGGGAGGTTACTGGAGGAATTCTCAATATCAGCCGTGGGATGGCTGCATTTAACACTGCCTCCACCACGCTGCTGCCAAATGTGGGATTATTTCTAACCAAACTGCCTGAGGCACAGAGTTAAAAGCCATCATCAGCACCAGGGAGATCAGAATATCATACCTGAGGAAATGATCTACAAACCACAAGATGAGTCAGGGACTAAAGCAACATCCTATCACAGGCATTGATGCTGTGTGGGGCACTGGGGGTTCTTCCTGAAGAATTCTCTGCTCGTTTGTATTTGAAAAAGATCAGCTCTAAGTGGGATAGGAGTGGAAAACAGGTGCAAAGGCTGGTCAGGATCCAGGAGACATTGTGACAGTAGAGGGATAGAGTAAATGAAAGGTCAAAGCTCGCAAGTGCGGCCAGGAATAAGGGGGGAAGATTTCTAAGGATCATGGTAGTGGGGTTCACAAACAGGATCCCAAGAGGAGCCCCAGAAGTCTGAAGCTGCCCCCTCATTAGATTAAAAACAGATATAAAATGAGGCTGCTTGCTCTCATTTTATGGGAAGCTCAGTGAGCAAAAGGGAGAGAGACTTAATCTCAAAAACCTGATAAAAACAACACTAAGTGTGGGTTGCTCAGCAGGAGGAGGAGAGTGCTGGAAGAAGGAATGGACTTAGCAAGCACTTAGGGCTGAGTAGCTGATAAAATTGTGGCTCAGACTCTTCTGCCCACTTCCTAAACACCTTGAGTGAGCACACACTTCAGAGCAGCCACCATGCATGTTAGACGGGATTTCCATCCCCTAGAAAAAAAGCCAGCATTGAACTAGAACTGCCCCAGAGAACAGCAGACACATGAATTACCAGGCATTGTTATCTGTGGCTCTGATTTGGAAAATCCAGGTCGGATTCAGGGTTTCAGAGTAAATCATAAACCAGGTGTGTGAGCAGTTGCTGTTCATGCCATAAACACAACGGCTGAGCTGCAGGGGCAGATCCCTAGGATTATATTCAGTTGGTGCTTGATCTCCCTTATCCCGCTGGTGAAACTGGGTTTTTACTAAGCATTGTGCTGGAGATCCTCATTCCACTCCACACAGCACACACACACACACATGCATCCAGGCAGGCAGGCTCATAAACTTTAACTATATACAGAAATTCCCATATTGCCTCTTGGATATGGTCCAGCTCATGAAGGGGTGCCCTGGTGGATGATCAGTACCTGCCAGGTACAAAGCCTTCTCTTTTCTCCCCAGGTTGAGTGCTGTCATGAGCTGCCCTAATGCCTTTGCAATAAAACTCATCAAATTCCCTCAGTATTAAAGTAACGAGCTGTAGCCCTTCTACCATCCTACATCTGCTATTTACGGCGGGCCAAGAAAACAACCAGCGATGTCAACTCTTCATTGTGCTCCTCAGATCATCAGCCCTCTGAAAATAACAAAATCTGAACGGCATATGGGCCTTCTCATAAAAACAACAAACACACAAACACACCCTCAGATGAGTTTCCCGAGTCAGCAGGATCTGTCTGCTAATTATTACCGTGCAGAGAGATGATCTGTCCTGTAGCCAGAAATTACCCAAGAAGAGGCCTGAGTTTTTCATCCCAAACTGGGCTGTTTGGACAGGCTGACACTCCTTCATTTCTGGGGGGTAAATGGGGGGATTTATCTCCCCAGACCAGCACTGCCACAAAACCTGGAGGATATTAGATACTGGGAAGAAATTCTTGCTTCTGAGGGTGGGGAGGCCCTGGCACAGGTTGCCCAGAGAAGCTGTGGCTGCCCCATCCCTGGAATTGTTCAAAGCCATGTCGGATGGGGCTTGGAGCAACCTGGGCTGGCAGAAGGTGTCCCTGCCCATGGCAGGGGATGGAATGAGATGGTCTTTAAGGCCCCTTCCACCCCAAACCATCCTGTGATTCTGTGATAGCAGGGGACTTGTGGTGGGCCATGGGGGATACTTTTACCTCACCTTTCTGCCTGTGCCTCTCACACGTGGACAGTGTGGGCTCTGCAGAGACAGGGAACCCCTCGCTGGCTCAGAAGTCCTTGAAGAGATATTCTGACCCACACAGGCAGAAATACGGATAAGGGAATGGTGTTGGGTCTGGAATAAGGAGGTTGGGAGAAAAAAAGTGGCAAGCCTGGTCTCTCTCCTCATCACGAAGGGCAGAGGGGGAATGATGTGAAGCAAACAGGGCAATTACCTCCAGCAGATGAGCTCCCCCCACGTCCATGCTCAGAGCTGCTGCCAGCCCTCTCTTCCAGGGAGAGGACAGAGCCCACCTCCCCATCCAGAAAAAAAAAAAGAAAAAAAGAAAAAAAAAAAGAAAAAAGAAAAAAAAGAAAAAAAAAAAGAAGAAAGTAGCATCTGTGAGAGAAAGACATATGTCTGGCCTCCACCGTGAACCCTGCGCCTGGCAGGAGAACGCGGGGCCGATTCCAGCCCCGGCTTTTCATTCCTGTTGTAACAGTCATAAACGCCTGCTGAAACCTAAGAAGAACAAGACTGTAATCCTAATAAAACAACATTCTGGAACCTCTGAAAACTAGATGGAGGCTCCTCAGGCCAACTCTGGAATCGCGTTCGCTTCTCCAGACGCCGCGCTTTGGTGTGTGTGCCGGCTGGGCGGGCGCTGGAGGGCTGACCCCGCTGTGTGTGGGGGGATATTTCAGCAGGGAAAGGGCAGAAGGCAGTCCCTGCAGCACAGCCTGGCACATCCCGTCCCAAAATACAGGGAGAATCCCCCAAGCCCAGGCTCTCAGAGTCACCTCCTCCGATCAAGCCTTGATCTCTGTCCCCAAGCCCACCTTATAGAGAGTAAACCCCTCTGTGTGCCAGCTGTTGTGATTTTTACTGCAAATCTTCCCTCATGTTACATGAAATCTGAGCCTCTGATGTGCCACTCCATCCAGCACTTTCACTTTAAGGAAAAGAAAAAAAAATATAAAAAAAATCTGTGGTCTTTATGGTCTTAAAGAAAACACTTTTCAGGAGGTGGTCTGAACACAGGCTAAAGGCTAAAAGCATTCACAGAGTAAAACCATCTCATGAGTTTTAAAAGATTTTTGCCTATCTGAGGGCCTGACCTGTGATCTGGGGAGTGACAGGCTATAGGGAACCCAACAAGTAATTGGGAAAGCACCCTGTCTGATAACAGGTATTGGTTTGGTGCTGCTGGAAAGCATGTGGCAGCTCTAATCAGCTCTGTGGGGATGACAAGAGTCAGTCCCTGCAGGGAATAGCACGTTTGAATTGCAAATGCCCACAGGGCACTAGTAATATTTATCTGGCAAACAGCATTTTCTATCATCACATTGTCTTAGAAGCATCAATTAATTAACTTTAACTCACCAGTGAAGTAGGAAATGCTTTTCCAGGTTGGGGGAGCTGTGAAGGTGCAGAAAGGCTCCGTATCCCAAGTCTAGGACAGTGGGGATATCAGGGTCAGGGCTGGCTTTTTAACAGCTCAGCACTTCGGCAGAGGACGAGCTTCCCCAGCAACCCCATTCCCACTGACACGCCACAAAAAGCAGCCGGGATTCCCGAAGAGCTCAGCGTGCCCACGTGCACCAGGCTCGGACAATCCCATCACAACTGTCCTGGTGGAAAATGAGGGGCTGAAAAATCTGCTCCCAGGCCACAAAAGGCTACCCTTGGTGCCGACAGCGAGGGCCTCTTTGGCCTTGGGTGAATCACTTAACACCCACAAAAACATACACAGCTCCACAGCTCCTCCCCACACCACAAGCCATGTCCTGCTCATGACATTAAGATGACTCTTGACTTCCTAACTTGGCCCTGGGTGCTGAATTCTTAGAAATCTGGCCCTAAGCTATTTTGGATTGGCCCTGCACAGCAACAGCAGGACCCACAAACCTCAGCTCACGTGTGCACTTAATGCTGCACAAGAGGGGGCAGACCCCACCTGATCCACAGGAGCATCAGGGAAAAGAAGAAGAAAGATCTGCCTTGCATTAATGCACTGCTCCTGGCTTGCTTTGAGTCTTTGCTGAGTGCAGCCTTTCATCTCTGCTGAGTGGAGTTCTTCTGGAGGGGAAGATTTGGAAAGAAATCAGCGGAGAAAGGCAACATCACAGATCCAAATCATAGCAGGTATTACAGTTGATCATAAAAGAGAAGCATTTCCGAGTGTGATGTTCATACAGAGGAGATTCAGCTCTCAGAGCCTTTCACACACTACAGTTTTCCCACTTTAGCCAATATAGGCATTTCCCCTGTGCATCTTTCTCGGGATCTCCTCTGCAATGGGATATATCAGTTGTATAAGTCCCACTTTTCTTTCAAACCAGCTCACTAGAGCATTGTGTGATATTTCAGTCAGAGAAGGAGGAGAAAGAGAGCACTTTGCACTTAAATAACTGAAAGCTTCTAGTGTGACACAAAGGCAAACTTCACTAACCTTTAATTTTCCCCACTTCTTAACAGCACACAGATCCAATGAAATCAAATGAGATAATCCCAGCCTGGTGCTGCCTGGAAGCAGAGGTGAAAACCTCCCAGAGCTCACGCAATCAGAATGGAGCTCGGACATTGCGGACTTCCCCCCTCAACTATTTCCAAATAAAACACTTTTGTTGCTCAGCTGCTCCTGCCAAATGAGCTAACAATAAAAAGAAGGAACTTGCAAAGCTTCTATCCACAGGAAAAAAAAAAAAAAAAAAAAAAAAAAGGAAAAGAAGAAAAAAAAAAAAAGGAAA
>JAWWES010000080.1:980543-1061388 GCA_035583135.1 Lophotriccus pileatus | reverse complement strand
CTCTGGCAGCCTTGGGGCCGTGCCCACTGCCCTGGGGAGCCTGGTCAGTGCCAACCACCCTCTGGGGGAAGAACTTTCTTTTAATATCCAACTTAAAGCTCCCCTGACACAACTTCAGGCCATTCCCGTGGGTCCTATCACTTGTCACCACAGAGAAGAGATCAGGTCAAAGGACTTCTACTCGTCCTGGTCACCACACCAGCAGACAGGGAATGGGGGACCCCTGGGAGAGGCCAGGGAGAGGCCACAAGGGAGTGAGGAGAGCAAGGCATGGCTCAGCAGTCCCCAGCCATCACCAATGACCCGCTGCCCTGGCTTTGGTGTCCCCATCAGTGATGGCTTTCACAGTGTTATCCCAGCGTCCACAATCGGGGTCGGGGTTCCTGGGCATCCCCTTGTTTGTCAGTCCCAAAGTGAGGGGCTGCTGGGGCTGGAGGGGGTGCCCCCCTGTCCCTAAGGAGCTGTCTCTCGGCACAGGGAAGAACGACATCTTCGGGGAGCCCATCAGCCTGTACGCCCGCCCGGGGAAGTCCAACGCCGACGTGAGGGCCCTGACCTACTGCGACCTGCACAAGATCCAGCGCGAGGACCTGCTGGAGGTGCTGGACATGTACCCAGCCTTCTCTGACAACTTCTGGAGCAACCTGGAGATCACCTTCAACCTGCGAGATGTGAGTGCCGGGGCTGCCCCGGCGAGGAGCGTGGGCAGTGCCTGGAGTTTTGGCAAGTTGGAGGGTGGGCAGAAGCAGGGATGTCCACGGGTGCTCCTCACTCACTTTGGGGGGGTGGATTGGCCAACAGCCACATTTCCCAAGGCGCTGTCTGCCTGCACAGCCCAGGAGGCACGTGCACACTGCATGTTCCTGGGTTCTTTGGAAGAGGTGGCCCCACAAGCCATGCCAGTGGTATTCTGCTCTGCAGCACTTATAAATCACCCCCAGGACTGCCCAGCCTGGGCAAGTGGGTCACACACGTTTTAAAGCTGCTGAAGTATGAAATATTCTCATGTTTCATTGAGCTTTCCTCTGCAAATTCCTTTTTAAATAATCAGGTTTGCAGTCCCTGAAAGGCTTGGAGCGTTTTTGCCACTGCTGTTTGATTCTTATGGTTTATGACTGAATTTTGTCCTTCTCTGCCATTTTTTTCAGAGGTCTGGTAAGATAGAAAAGAAAGGCAAATTCCCTCCATGTCCTGTCCCACTCTGGGATGTCCTGCCTCTACCTCAGGGTGCCCCTTCCCTCCCCATGGCCCTGACACCTTCAACTCAGTCTCAAGCAGCAAGGCCAGGCCCAGGGATCCCTTGAGCTCTGCAACCAGTCCAGGAGGCACTGGGTGGGAGAGGGCAGTGATGGAGAGCTGGAAGGAGCTGGGCACCAGTCCTAGGAGGATGCAGAACGGGCTGTAGCACACATGGATGAGACATGGCACCCATGGATGGGCTGTGGTGCCCATGGATGGGACGTGGCAGCCTTTCGCTGGTGACCAGCCCCTCTCCTCCCTCAGGCAGACAGCGTTCCCCGCTCCCCCCTCAGCGAGGACTACGACTGCACCTACCGCCGGGCCCGGCGGCGCAAGCACTCGCCCTGCCCGCCCAGCAAGCCCGGTGAGTCCATGGAATCGGCACAGCCTGCCCTGGGGAGGGCTGGAGGGTGGGATCATCCTTCAATTACCGCCCCAAGCCTGCTGGCTCCCCTGTCCCAAACTGCTTTCCCTCCCTCTGTCCCTCCCCTTAGGACGCCCCCAGCCCTACAGGCACCCTGCAAGGGGTGGGGGGTGGTGTTGACACTCCCCAGATTAACCTGCGTTGTGCTGTCCCACAGACCCAGACACGGGCATCTCTGATGCAGAGCAGTATCACACCTACTCAGAGCTCACCAACCCGCAGGACCCGCTGAGTAAGGACCAGTGGGACGACGTGGGCAGCAGCACCTCCCCCTGCTCCCAGACCAGCGACGACGAGGCCAAGACCGGCAGCCCTGTGAAAGCTGAGCCCTTCCCCACGCCCAAAAAGGATGACCTCGCTCTGCCCTCGCTCAGCCTCGTCACCACCGGCGCCGACGACGCGGAGGTTGGGAAGCAAGCGGCAGAGAGCAGCCAGTCCTATGCAGGTACCCACGGCTGCAGAGCTGGCAGGAGGCTGGTTAGTGAGGCTTGGGCATGGGGGGGGTTGTCTGGGGCAGAGCCAAGGATGGGATGTGGATCAGAGGGGAGCCACGCTGGTGCCAAGGGTCTTTGCTGCCTTTTGTCCCCCAGCTGCATCTGGTCTGCCCCTCCTGTGCCCTGTAGCTTCTCCCAGCACCCAGGGACCCCTCTGGGGCTGCTCCAAGAGGCCACATAGTTGTTTTGTGTGCCAGTGTGATGGACTCTCCCTGAGCACCACGTCTGTCAGGGGATGGTTCTCCACGGGTGGTGTGTCAGGGTGATGGACTCTGGAGCACCTCCACGCCAGCGGGGCTGGAGGATGCCAGACAGAAGCGCTGAGGTGTCTCCTCTCCTTCCAGCCACCCCCCTGGACATCCCCAACATGTTCACCTTCTGGGAGGACCGGCGGCCGAACCCCGCCCCGGAGCCCTTGCAGCACATCTCCCTGGTGCAGAGCTCGCGGGACGTGCCCCTGCCCGGCGACTGCAGACCGGGGCAGATCGAGTCCAGGCTGGAGCTCCTGCAGGCCCAGCTCAGCAGGTGGGCAGCACCACGGGGAACAGGGTCAGAGAGGACCCAGGGGGACGCCGGGCCATCACCTTCTGCCTTCTCCAAGTGGCCACAATGCCACCTCCCGACCCCTGGGACCTCCCGCTGCCTTCCCGGGGAGGTGGTGGGAGCGCTTTGCAAATGCAGCAGCTTCTCAAAGGGCAAGTCCTGGCCCTGGCTGCAGCCCAGCCCCTTGTCTGCCCCTGTGCCACCACTCCTGGGATCTGTCACTTTGCCGCTGCTTCCAAACTCAGCACAGTCACGGACATAAAACCACCCACAGGCACAGCCTGAGCCCTCTGCAGGCCTCCTCTTCCTGATGCAGAGAGCTATAGGTGTCCTCTTGCTCGAGCAAACAAGCCTCATGCACATTGTTGCTCTCTAAATAAGAAAAAACACATGATTTTTCAAACTGACAGAGGGTAGGTTTAGATTAAATATTAGGAAAAAATTCCTTACTGTGAGGGTGGGGAGGCCCTGGAACAGGTTGCCCAGAGAAGCTGTGGCTGCCCATCCCTGGAAGTGTCCAAGGCCAGGTTGGAACAACCTGGGCTAATGGAAGGTGTTCCTGGGCTCACATCAATCAGGGCCAAGGCAGAAGGAAGACATTCCTACTTTTCCATTTCCTTCTATTCCTCAGTTAAAAATGGTTGGCACCAACCTGCCTTGCTCCATCTGTCAGCGCAAGCTCCTGGCCTGGAGAATTGATCCAGATTAAAACTAACCATTGCAATTTTTGTCCCCCCTCCAGGGTAGTTTTAGCCTTTTTCAAATCCCCACTCCAGATCCCACTTTGGCTCCACATAGAGCTGGGCAGAGGATGATTGAGGATGGCAGGAGAGAGATGGCAGGATTGATCTCTCTGGTTTGAAGCTCTCTAAAATCCCCAGCGAGCAGCAGGCAAAGCATCATCCCCCTGGGGCAGCGGAACGGGCACCTCCTCCCCAGTGCCTCCCCTGCCCAGCCGAGGGATGCAGTGGGATGCACTGCACTAACACTGGGCTGCTCTGTCCCCAGGCTGGAGTCCAGGATGTCATCAGACATCAGTATAATCCTGCAGCTCCTGCAGCGCCAGCTGTCCCAAGTGCCACCCGCCTACAGCCCCATCTCGCCGTCCTCCCAAAACCTGGCCATGTACGGGATCCTCCCGCGGAGCCTGGAGCCCCTCACCCCCTGTGCACCTCTGGAGGACGAGGAGACGGCAACCCAGGAGCAGGTAAGGTCACACCAACTCCTAGCTCAGCCCCTGGCTCGGCATCCTTCTGCCCTGGGCAGACAAATCTGAGTTCCCTCACAGCCAAACGCTCACAGGGCCAGGCAAAGCCCACTGGCCTTGACATGGGAGTAGATTTTCCCAGTGCATGGCTGATTTGGGGGTACAGCTGCCACCCCCAGCACTGCCAGGCTGCCCCACCAGTAGGGAGGGGAGGGGGTTCCTCTACTCTGAGGCTCAAGTGAAAAATGCCATTTTGGGGCTCAGAGCCTGATGAGGCTCCAAGGCTGGCGAGGAGAGAGCGTGGCTGCTTTGCTTTGTTTTGTTTCTACCATAACCCATTGGATTCCCTCCTTTCCCACCAGAGCCCGAGCTACACGGAGGTAGAAAAGTTCCACTTGAAATCCAGGGACTCCTTGTCAAGCGGGATGCACCTCTCCGCGTCATCCGACAAAACCGTGACAGCCCACTCCGAGCAGGAGCAGCACTCCCCGCCTCTCCCCAGCCCAGAGCCGCCCCACCAAAGGGCACCGAGCACCCAGGGACTCTTGCGGGGCTCTCGCTTCCCTTCCCTCCCTGAGCACTTGGAGGCACCTTCCGAGCACCAGGACATTCAGAGACACCTCTCCGACCCAGTGCTTCCTGGAAGTTAGAGACTGCAGGGCGAGTCAGGAGGAACCTCAACTGCAAGCTGGGTCAGTTGATGTCGATTTTGACTGCGAGGGTAAGACATTGGACAATGCCATTGGCTCAGGGGTATAATTTGTAGCTGTCTTCTGCCACCGGGAAAGGAAGCGTAGCGTGGCTGGATTCCAAGGTCAACGTTTTCCAGCGGTTCCCAAATAGAGTAGGTTTCATTTGCACACTATAGTGAACCCAGAACAGCTCTTAACAGCCACCAAGGAGCTGGTTAGGCCAAAAGGTACCCACCGCCTCGTCCTTGCCAAGGCTTCCTCTCCAGAATGGCACGAGCCAAGCGACCACGGGAGGGCAAATCCACGGCTCTCGGCTGTGCTGGGAGCTCTCCGGAGCAGGGACCGTGGGTTGGTAGCAGGCTTAGCCCAGCAGAACCCGTGGGCGCTGCAGAAAGGGTGCTCAGCACAGGAGGAGGGGGAGATCTCCACGGGTGTGGTCCATGGGGAGCTGCAGGCAGGAAGCCCCGGGCAAGGACAGAGGGCAGAAGCTTGTCCTACTTGACTGCCACTAAGGGCCAACAGCCCCTGCCACTGCAATGCTTCAGCACGAGTCCCACAGGGCACTGACTCCTCCGGCGAGGCCGATCACGCCTTGCAAACCCCCACCCACAAATCCACACCTCCCCGGACAAATCCAACCGGTCACCGGCCTGGGCACAAAGCACAAAACTCAAAAGCACAATCCCAGAGAGCTGAACAGCCACCTCCCGCCCAGCCCTCCCTGCCAGCTTCTCTCTTTTGATAAAGGTTTGATAGGTGCTTCCTCCCCGGCCAGCCCCTCTCCCGGCAGCATTCCCGTAGGAGAAGCCCACGTAGCGCCGCCGCCTTCACCGCTCGGGTAGATGCTGTGACAGTCCTAGGCCGCCAGCTCAAGTCATGTATCGAGCTCCCTTCGAGAGTAGTCAAACTGTGAGCATCTCTTTCTCTGGAGTTTTAGTGTACACTTTGCTAATAAAGATGTTTTTGGCACCTGACGCAGGGGGTGAGGGCTGTGCTTGTTGGGAGCGTCCATGAATTCCTCTCTCGTTCCTGGCAGTGTAAAGTGATAAATCTGCCAAGACCCCCCCCAAAAAAGGCTGTGGTCAAACCCCAGTGCTTCACCCAGGGGGTGTGGGGCTGAGGGAGCCCCTGTGCAGCTCTGACAGGTCAAGGATGGAGTCCTGTGAGGGTGGGACCGGTCCTTCAGGGGGGTGAGACCCAGGATCGCCGCCCACGGATCCCACATGGCCCCTGAGAGGAGAGGAACCCCAACCCTCGCCCCCATCGGGGGTTAAACCAGCCCCGCCCCCCCCCCCGCCCCTCCGCGGGCTGATCCATCCCGGGATGCTGAGCCCCAGCAAGGAGCTCCCCTTCCCCCCGGCAAGGCGCCGGGCACGCGCCAGTGATGCTGCTGCTTCCAAAAATAGCCCCCGTAATTAAGCTCCGGTTAATTAGAGCCCAGCCCTGCCCCGTCTGCCACAGGTCGGGAGCGGGACTCGAACCGTGGGAGCGACAGTGGCCCCGCCCGCCTCGGGCTGGCTTGACTGACATCTCTCTCAGCCAATCAAACGCCGATAAGGACTCAAGATCCCGCCTCTACCCACTGCGACCCCCGACAGCCAATAAGATGTCGAGAACTCGCGGCCCCGCCCTCCGAGGGCGGGGCCAAGGGCAACCATAGGTCACCCCGGCCGGAGCGTGAGCGCCCGTTCTGAATGAAGGGCAAAGCGACCAATAGCAAGCCGAGGCGGGCCGAACGGGCGGGCGGATTGACCAATAGGCGCCCCTCCGCTCTGAATGACAGGCAGGGGGGCCAACCGGCGCGCAGCGGGCGGGGCTCCCCGCGTGGCTTCCGCTCCCGTTGTGTGAGGGGCCGACTCCTGAACGGGCTCAGCGCCGCCGCCGGGGCCGCAGCGAGACCGGCTCTGGGGGCCGACCGGGGCCGACCCCAGCACAGCACAGCCCAGCCTAGCCTAGCCTAGCCCAGTCTGCCCTGCCACCCCGGGCCGTACCGAGCCTGCCCCGCCGCCGTCGCGGGGGCCGGGCCGGGCCTCCCCCCGCTGAGCCCCCGCGCCGCCGTCCCGCTCCCCCAACCGGGGGCAGCCCCCCGGCCCAGCCATGTCGCTGCACGGGAAGCGGAAGGAGATCTACAAGTATGAGGCGCCCTGGACCGTGTACGCCATGAACTGGAGCGTCCGGCCCGACAAGCGGTTCCGCCTGGCGCTGGGCAGCTTCGTGGAGGAGTACAACAACAAGGTGGGGGGACAGGCACGGGAGGGGGGGACCCCTTCATCCTGGGCACCCCCGGAGCCCTGGGGTGCCCCCCAGGTGCAGGGGATGCACCAGACCCAGCGTGATCTCCTTCTTGCTGCTGGGTTTGGGGGGTGATGCTGCTGGGTTTGGGGGACAACGCCGCTCGCTGCAGGGCCGGGGTTGGCCTCTGAGCTCCGGGAACGGCGGCGGTGGTGGTGGTTTGGAGTCACGTAGGCACTGTGTGCTGCGAGATCTGCGCGGTGCAAAGGGCTGGGAGGGGAAGGGGTGAGGGTGAGGCTGGGTGCTGCTGCTGGAGGACTGGGAGAAAGTCGCCTGGCTGGGGCATAGCTGGCTTTTCGTTCGGTGTAAGGGAAAGCTCGTGGCCAGGACTGAAGTTTGTGCATAAATATATGTATATATATATACGCATACAAAAATATATATATATAAAAGGAACTTCGACTTTTAACACGTGGAAGAACTTCTTCCCGTGGAGGGTGGCAGAGCACTGGGACAGGATGCTCAGGGAGGGTGTGAATCTCCCTGTCTGGACACATTCCAATCCCCCCGCCAGGGCACTTCCCTGTGTCACCTGCTCCAGGTGACCCTGCCTGGGCAGTGGAGTTGGACTGGATGATCTCCAGAAGAGTCCCTTCCAACCCCAGCTCTCTGCAGAGTCTCAGCCTGTGTTGGGAATGTGCTGTTCTCCTGTGTTGGGAATGTGTTGTACTTCCTTGCTGTTGGGGACTCTCATGTGATAACTTTTTTTCAAAAGGATATAAACCACTTTCAGTGATTTCCTCAGCATTTTTCCCTGAGAACGAGGGTGTAATGAGGCATGAGATTGTATCTTCAGCGTTTCAGGGGAACCTCACACAGGTAACAGAGGCTGTGTCTTCCTCTCAGACAACTCAACACAGTCACCTCTGAACAGATTTTAAGGTGCAGATCTGGTGTAATGAATCTGTAGAAGTAAAAGAGGGATGGGGAGATGGATGAAGTTAAAGAGCATCCAGAAATTTGTGTGAAACTGAGGGGTTTGCCAGTGGGTTTGTGTGTTGATATCACGTGGCTTTGTCAAGGGGTTTAATGGAGGTTGTGGAAAATCCTGTCTGAGAGTTGGGGACTGGGTGGAATGAGGGAGGGACAGGGGTGACACCTCTCAGGGTGGTTCAGTCACTGCCCTTTGCTGAGCACGCTGTGCTGAGCTCTGTGTGTGAGTTGTCTCCCTTTCCTGGTGAGCCTTGTGGTTCTGGGAGTGCTGCTGGGGACAGGCAGGGCCTGGGCCTGAAAACTTGCCTTTTGTTTAAAGGCCAGCTTGAAAATGTTTCTTGCAGTCTGTGCTCTGAGGAGGTAAAGTAGCAAACCTGCCAACAGTTTGTTGTTTGGAGGTGGCAGCATGGGTTAATAAGGGGATATATATTTGTGCTTCCTTCTCCTCTTTAAGTTTGGAGCATTCCCTGGGGTTGCTCTCAGTTTCAGTGAGATCACATCTGCTTTTCAGCTCAGGCTTCAAGTGTAAAGCAGCTGAGTCAACCCCTCCCTTCTGCCCTTCACACTCAAGTTTTAGCAGACAGAAATTGTGTAGGACTATGTAAATTACTGCTGTCTGTAAATATTCCCCAGGGCTTCTCTTGACCTCTGAGCTCCAGGAATAACGATTCTGTTGCCTTCAGTCCACAGGGGCACCACACACTGTGAGGTCTGAGTGGTGTAAAGAGCTGGAAACTAATTGTGTGGGGATGAGATGGGTCTGGATGCTGCTGTGGAGAAGCAGGGATGGGGTATGATTAAAAATTAAACCTGCACAATAAATGCAGTGGAACATAACCTTCACTTTGCTGTGTCTCTGATATTTCAGAGTGATTTTTTTCCCCTTTCCTTTGTGGTTTTCTTGTTTGATGCTTTTTATATGAAGACAGTTAACAGGGAGTTGTCTTGGCTAATTGAAAGTGTTGTTATTGCTCAGTGTTTTGATGTTGTCTGCTTTGCTTTGGGGACCAGAACGCTCCTGGGAGTGGTGTTTCCCTGCACTGTCTTTGTGCTGCCTCACTATGACTCTCACAGCTTTGCTGGGTGATGAAACATTCAGGGAATAGTTTCATGCTCCAAATTGGGAATTCTTGGACAGGTCCTGTAGGGCTGTGCTACCTGCACATGAGTTGTAAACTCTTTCAGCTGCTGTGTTAGTGCTGTAACTAAAGGAGCAAAGAGAAGGAGCTGAAGCTTCCCTATTTAAATATTCCACTGTGCTCCAAAGGGCCTGGAGCAGCTGGTTTTACAGCCTGACTTCTGGACTTAACAGCAATCTAAGGTTTTTACAGAGTATGTGTGAAGTTTTGTCCTTCTGCATATAATTTGCCCTTCACGGTTGAGATGGTTTATATTGCAGCTTCTGACATCAAAACACACTTATAGTACAGTTGGCACTAATTAAAAGGATAATGAAAAGCGATGTTCACCTCAGCTTTCTCTTTGCACTGACAAGGCCCCAGTTACGTTTCTGTTCCTGGTGTTGCGATGGTTTGTTCCAAAGACCTGCCTTTCTTCCTTATTAACAAAAATAGTCTGGAATAGCCTGGATTCCTTAAAGTCTAACCAAATCACTGAATGTACCTTTTCCTAATTACTCTTCTGATTTAGGGTTTCTTTTAAAAAGACTTGATGCCCAAGTGTTTGTTGCAGCAGAAGTGCTCGCTGGGAGGGAAGTACAGGGAAAGACAATTTTTCCTTGTTTCTCTCAGATTTTCTGTTTCTATAGTAATTACCAGAGTTTGAAGTACCCACAGGTTACATTAAAGGGCTGTTTACACCTCTGCTTTGTGGGGAACTCGGATCTGTTGGCTGCCACACTCTAATTCCCTGCTGTCCCCAATTCCCAGACACCTCCAGCCCCTGTGAGCCCTCACTCCAAGGGCTGGATGGCACAGCCTGAAACTGCTTGCCAAGAACTGTTTGAACCCCAAAGGAGTTCTGTTTCAGCTTGTGCACCTTTGCTGATGGAATCACTGGCACAAGAACAGAGATGCCTTGCTCCAGGTGGAAGAATTAAACTATTTGAGGTGGTGTTTCCTAAACTTCTTGGATTAGGGAACTGCTGTCAGGCTCTGTAATCCCTCCTGGATCACTGGTGTGATGAGGTGTTCACAGGTCTCACTGTTTAAAATGTTCCACAGGCTGTGGCTTCATGGGTCAGGAATGACCTGTGGAAAACATCAGGAAAGGCTGATTTTGGGGTCTATCTGCAAGACCAAAGAGGGTTCAGGGGGGTTGTTCTGCCAGAAGGTCATTTGTTCTGTTAAGATTTAGCATTGCAGAGAAAGATTGATTGCACGTTGAAGATTAATTGGTTGCAGTGACATCTTTCTGATTGTGCGTGGCCCTAAAGTAATTGTGAAATGTCGTTCTTGGTAGTTACTAATTGGATTAAAGAGTTGTAGTTTTGGGGGTTTTTTTTAAAGAGAGAGAACTTCCTTCACTGTTCCTCAAACCATGTAAGACCAAGAAGCTGTTACCAAATTCTGCCCTGTTTAATTCTGTGCTTGATTTGTGTTGGAGACGGGATTTTTTTTTCCAGAAGTTAAGGAATGCTGATTAAAGGCACTTCATTGCCCAGATGCACTGTTGCAATTAAGCTTTATGTTGATAAAGACTTGGATTATGATAGGAAAATCCACGTCCAGTTTTAGCCTATCTTGATGTATTGGAGGAACAAATAAATATTTAGCATTCCCAGCTACTGTCGTGGCATAATTGCAAAACCAGTGGAGATCAAACTTGTTTTCTCATGGAATGAGTTCCAGGGAGATGCAGAATGGGTCAAATTGTATCCAGGGATACAGTGACAGGGACTTTCCCCTTAGCATCACCTCGGTTTTATCTGGGCTGGACCTCAGGCCCTCCTTTGTGCAGCAGCAAATCTTGCCTCACTTGCAGAAGGGACACACAGGGCTCTAATAAAATCAGCATCCTGGAGATCATTCCATGGCTCCAGCCTGCACAAGAGGACAAATGGAGGGATTCTGTAATCCCTGGATGTGATTGAATCCAAAGGGAAGAGTCACAGCTTTGAATATGCTGAGCTTGGGAAGAATGGAGCTTCTCCAGCAGAATTCCTGCTCCGAGTTACCTGAGCCTGCTGCCAGCTCTCACACCTGACCTGCAGCAGGGACAGGAGCTCTGATGTTAACAATACACTTTGTGTTCTCTAACCCAGCCTGCCCCTCAAAGTGTCAGAGATCAGAGACCCTGTGTTGCTGCGTTGCTTTTTCTTCGGTGCCAGGAAGGGTTAAACATGAATCTGCAGTGCAGGAATATCTCCCTCACCCCAGTGAAAGTGGGCCCTTTGCTGGTTGGAGATTTGCTTCTGGTGATGAGCATGTTGATTGCTTTGTGTGGGCTTAATACACTGGTGTTGAGCTGCAAAGAGCATAAGCAAAGGAGAAATGATTAGAGGTCATTTGTCTTCTCATCCTGACCTTGCCACAAGATTTTCTATCACCAAGGACAATTTGCTTCCTTTGTAAAATCCGCTTAGTATTTCTGATCCCTAAAGGAGTTAGAAAGCTATTTGTCAATCACTTCAGAAGACAGGGAGATTTTTTGACTGATTTATACTGGAGTGTGAAGGATAATAAGGAGTAGTTGTAATAAAGAGAGGGCAAGGCAGAAAGCACAGTTTTTAGGAGGATGTGTCTTTTAGTGTTTGTTCTGGGATGGAAAGGATAGAGCTTCTCATTGTGGTGGGGGCATCTCTAAATGGGCTCATAAAACTGTAAATATTAAAGAACCATTGAAACATTTCTTGTTTTTTTTTATTTGTTAGGTGGGGGGAAAAAATAGGGTAGATTTCCAATCTAGTTAAATACGTACTTCATTAACCACATTGCTTATCCCAGAATATTTAGGGTTTTTCCAGATAAACATCTCTTTAAAAAAAAAGTCCATTAAGCCAGGAGGAAGCTGCTGTGTGGAAAGTACTGGGAAGTTCCTACTGTGAGCAGCTCACAAAGTAATTGCAGTGAGTCGTCCCCGCAGTGTTTGTGTTTGGGCCGCGTTTCACACAGGGGGACTTTCCTCCTGTTTGGCTCCCGCAGGTTCCAGTCGTCCTCCCGGCACCACTTGTTCCCTGAGCACCTTCTGACATGTCAATATTTTTCTAATAACATCATGTCTGGGACCTCAGGCATGACTTCAGGTGTTGTCATGACCGGGCTGCATGGAGATGGTTTCTTGTTTGCTGTGTCTTGCAGCGCCCTCGCAACGGGGCAGGTTTGGCCCTTCCTACTGCCACAGCACTGTGCAAAAAACACTCATTTGGAACTCAGCTGTGTAGGATATTGCAGCAGACCTGCTTTCTTGGTCTTTTCGTACAAAACACTTGAATTAAGTTACTATTTTAGCTTCCTAATATTTATTTTATTTTAAAGGTTTGGATTCTATTTTACTTTCTCTCTGATGTGATTTATGAGTCTTAATGTCATGCACTTGTGACAGAAACATCATGACACATTCCTGAAAACTGCCGTGATCCATCACAACCTGCAGGGTTATGACCAAGAATTCCATGATATGGACTTCAGTTGTGTAAACTGCAGCTCGTTCTGCTCTCTGAGGGTGACATTGTCAGCATCAGAGTTGGAATGATGTTTGTGCAGTTTAAGTCTGTGAAAAAGAGAAGGGTGGTCTTTAATCCTTTAGGATTGGATTTCAGGTTGTTTGAGGTCATCTCCTCAAAGCACAGCACTGTGCAAAGTGAAGGTGGATCCTTCACTTTGCTTACATGTCCCAGCCAGGAAGCAAAGCCTTAAGGATTTCTCATTCCACTGACATGAGGTTCCTTCTGTATTGTCCTTGAGGTGACAGAAGGTGTCCTGAAACACCCTCAGTCTTAATGCTCTCATTAGAAATTAGTGTTTTGATAAAATACTTTCTTTGAAATCTGGTTTCTCACAGGTGCAGCTTGTTGGTTTGGATGAAGAGAGCTCAGAATTCATCTGCAGGAACACCTTTGATCACCCCTATCCCACCACAAAGCTGATGTGGATCCCAGACACCAAGGGAGTCTATCCTGACCTGTTGGCCACTAGTGGGGACTATCTGCGGGTGTGGAGGGTGAGTAAATCCTCCTTAGGAGAAGATGAACCGTGGCATCAGTTGTGTTGCATATTGATCTCATTTTCATTCCAGACAAGATTGTCTTTGCTGCAATAACGTGGCTAAATACCAAGCCTGTAGGAGAAGCAAAAGTATCACGGTAGTTGCTGCTTTAATCAGTTTATTGAAGTTGGAGATGAGGGTTGTGTTTTCCAGAGCTTTAGGATGTAAAGCTGAGAGGAAAAAAAACCCAGGATTAACTCCCTACATTTTGTGCCAGTGGAACAGGTCAGGTGATGTTGCTGTTTAAGTCAGATGTGTTTCATTTTCTCTCAAGGTGGGTGAAACCGAGACCCGGCTGGAATGTTTGCTGAACAACAACAAGAACTCGGATTTCTGTGCTCCCCTGACTTCATTTGACTGGAATGAAGTGGATCCTTACCTGCTGGGTGAGGCTGACAGAACGCTGCATTTTCAGCACACCACTGAATTTGGTCTGGTGGAGTCTGGGTCGTGACTGACGTTGTGACCGGTTAATCTGGTAACTAACCAGTGGGCCAACTGCTGCATCACAGAAACTGCCACTGTCATAGCTTCAAAATTCCTAAAAAATTAAAATAATCACCTCATGGAGACTTTTTTTTGGATTGGAAGGTGGAATTCCACTACAGATGGGTCACTCAGGTTGGAGTAGGGATGTTCCCTATTTGGGGACAGGGAGTCTTGCCCCTCAGGGCTGCTGAGCTGCTGTTGCAGTGCTGAGTAAGGATGTGCATCAACTCCTGTGACTTATTTCAGCATGTTCTGGGGTGGATAGACCAAGCTCTGTTGTTTTGTCAAGCCATTTCAGCAGCAGCAGCAGAGCCAGGAGCCCTTAATTCAGTTGGAGGAGGGGGCTGAACGCTTGAGGTTTAATTATAGCCTGCGGGACAAATTGTGAATCCGAGATGACTGATCCAGAGGTTTGTGTCCCAGAAGAGAACAGCCATTTATGTCAGGGGGATTTGCCCAGAGATTAACAGTGATAATATGTCTTAGTAATTATTTACTACATGATTTATTTTTTGTGTGTTACATCTCTCATCTCTTAAGAGCTTTACTGCAAACCCCACCTTCAGTCCAGAGCAACAATCAATTAATAATAACACGCTATCACAGCACTGATTGAATTTTGGGTTTGGCATGCACAGGAGATGGGCAGGATGGGAAAGTTCATCTCAGACTTGCATCAGGCTTCTGAATAGATTGAAGCAAACATGAGCTATTTACCCTTTATTCCTGTGTGGAAGGCTATTTCTGCAGCTGAAAGGTTTGGGTCATTGAAATGCATGGAGGGCTGTTGGCTGTTTGACATTCTTGGGTTTCATTCTATTCTCGTGGCTATTTTGATCTGTAGATGTTGGGGGATATTACATTAATCCAGGAAGTGATTAAATCAGTTGGGATAATATTCATTTTGCTAACAGGAGGGTTTTTTTTGGTTCCAGGTACCTCAAGTATTGACACAACCTGCACTATTTGGGGTCTGGAGACAGGACAGGTTCTGGGAAGAGTAAATTTGGTCTCTGGCCACGTGAAGACCCAGCTTATTGCACATGACAAAGAGGTGATGGGGGGTTTTGATTGTTGGCATTGACTCTTCTTAAAGCAGTAGAAAAGGAACAGAACTTTTCCATTTTTCTTCTTTCTCTTGAAAAATGTAATGATTCAAAAAGATCATTTATCTAATGTTAAGATATACGTTGTTGGCAATTGAAGCTACTCTTTTTACTCATCATAGACTCTGGACTGGAGCTCTTGTTTTACCAGGTTATGCTCTAGAATATTTTAGGCAAATGAGATAAAACATCAAACTGTACTTGAAATCAACTGCATGTCAAAGGCAATAAACAGCTTGCAAAATTCTCCCATTTTAACCTATTAATATTCCTATACATTAATATAATTAACATCATACATCCATTTTCAACAATTAATATAAAAAAATCCGAATCTGGGAAGTCGATACATTTTAATTTCAGTGAATGATCCTGTAGTTACATAAACATTTAAATGGGGGGTGGTTGGGTTTTTTTTTCCTCCTTTTGGCAAACGTAGCAGCTAAAAAAAAAACCAAACTTGCTGGGAACATCAAGTCTTTGTCAGGAGAGGTCAGAGCAGCTGTGCTGCCCGTGGTTTTCTGGGAGTCAGGGAGCTGTGCTGTCTGTGTGCAGGTCTACGACATCGCCTTCAGCCGCGCAGGGGGCGGCAGGGACATGTTTGCCTCGGTGGGAGCCGATGGCTCCGTGAGGATGTTTGACCTCCGCCACCTGGAGCACAGCACCATCATCTACGAGGACCCCCAGCACCACCCCCTGCTCCGCCTCTGCTGGAACAAGCAGGATCCCAACTATCTCGCTACGATGGCCATGGATGGGATGGAGGTGAGGCAGCAGCACCTCTGCTGGAGGTGCTGGGGTTGGGATTTTCCTGGCTTGGTGTTATTCTGTAGTTATTTAAAACAAGGTGGCAGTGGCAGTGCCTGGGCTGTGATTGAGGACCAGTTCTTGGTGCACTAAGGAGTTATAGAAGTGACTTTGGCATTATCAACTGTAAGGCTCATATATGTTTCAGCTGCTTTTTAAGAGGTGAGCAGCTGGGCAATAATTTTCACAATAAAATTTTAGTCACCTTGTTCTTTCCCAGTTCAGTATTTAGTTTGTCGCCAGTTCAGTTTGTTTGCCACACTTTGTGGCATAACTCACAAACCCCCTGTGAGATCTGAGTCCTTTTGGGACACACAACACACTGACCCTCTAGAAGCTGTTCTTTGGAAACAGTATTTCCTTGCCAGCTGCATCCTTCAGGGAAGAGCCATATTTATTGCCTGAGCTCAAAATACATAGGGTTTTTTTTAAATTACTAAAAAATATTTTTTTAATTAAAAATTGGTTTAAGACTATTAAAATTATTAGTAAATATTAAAAATATTTTAAATGTATTTAAAATTATTTAACTGTGCAGTTTATTAATTCAGTTGCGGTTTGTTTGTGAAGGTTGTGATTCTAGATGTGAGAGTTCCCTGCACTCCTGTAGCCAGGTTAAACAACCACAGAGCGTGTGTAAATGGAATTGCTTGGGCCCCTCATTCCTCCTGCCACATCTGCACAGCAGGTGAGTGTGATCTTACTGGGCAATTCCAGTCTTTCACTGCATTTGCAAAATCCTCTCCCTCCAAAAGGTTATGCAGTTCCTCTGCCTGCCTTATTTAATGCTCCTTAGGTTTTTTGCAGTCCAGTTCTTAAATGTTTTCAGCTGAGTCCCACTGATCATTTGTTTATCAGCTCTGTCCTGGATAATGCGTAACAATCCAAGTTTATTTTTTTGGAGCATGGGTGCTGTATTTCTGGCTGGAATATGGACCAGGGCTGTAACAACCATCTCCTATCTGGCCCCTTGGGCTATAAGCCTTTAGTAACCACACATGAGGATGTTATTACACTGTGACTCTACCTCCCACCCTCTCCTCCCTGTGCAGCTGATGATCACCAGGCTCTCATCTGGGACATCCAGCAGATGCCTCGTGCCATTGAGGACCCCATCCTGGCCTACACAGCAGAGGGAGAGATCAACAATGTACAGTGGGCATCCACCCAGCCAGACTGGATAGCCATCTGCTACAACAACTGCCTGGAGATCCTGAGGGTCTAACTCTGCTTCTCTGTGCCCCACTGAGGCAGGGCCGTATCATTCCCCTCCCCTCTCAAGTAAGAACACCACCAGTCAAGTGGCCAGTATCTGTTGTTGCTTTGCATCTACTGTTACAAGGAACTGTTACAAGAATCGATGGCAGGTGTCTCCTGTCTCTCAAGACTCTAAAATGCAGAGACGTGCTGAGCCTCTTGGACCTCCTGGGTTCTGGTTTTCTTGTTGAATTCTTTTTCCCTCAGTAAAAGTTCTGTATATTTGTTTGTTGACTGTATTAATAAGCTTGCAGGCTTTTAAGTTGCTGCATATGTCCATGTGTTTGTCAGCCAGCTGGGGCAGCACATCAACCAGTTTAAAATAGATGCAGGTGCAAAACAAGGTGGGGGGAAAAACAAAAAGACATTGGTGTAACAGCCACCTTGGCAGGAATCTTTATCATTCCTGTTGTCGCTGCCTCTAAACTGTTTCAACGTTTGTATGTTTTTTATATATTGGGCTAACTTTCTATTGAGTAAGGTTTTTCTCCCTAATTCTTACTTTTGATATGTGATCTGATCCACTTCCACGTGCCCACAGCAGGACCTGTTCATGGATACAAACCACAGTAACACTTCAGGCTCCCTGGCAGTAAAGGCCTGCCAGAACTAACTGTTGCCTTGGCTCCCCTGTACCTGGTGACCTGGGCAGAATTTCCTGGTGCTGTGAAGTACAAGTACTTGTTGCACAATTTTCTTTACACTTTTCTGATGCTCAAGGCAGTTGTTACTATGGTAGGCCTTATTTTTAAATTTAGAACCAAGTTTGTGTGTACCCTGCAGTTGTGTTAGCAAACAGAAGGGTGGTAGGCTGCAGAAAGAAGATCCATGCGTGGCATAAACTCCCAGGAGGTAACAACTCCTGGGAAAAAAAATGTATTTGTGATGGACTTGGGGTTGGCACTTCCAGTTAAATGATTTCCCCTCGGAAGACTTACTATCTAAACCAAAATAAAATGGTTTCACACTTTGTAGCTTGCTTGCTTGGCGAATAACCCGAGCAGGATTTTGTGGTTAGGCTGTACCTTTGGAGCTTTCTTTGTGTTTGGCCTGTTTTTTGGGAGGTCTTGGAGGGAGTGCAGAGCAATGTTTTTGTCAAGTGTGTTTGCTTTGTACTGTCAGGTCTTGTTGAGTGAGCGAGATGGGTCAGAAAAGCTGGTCTGCTCTCCAGCAGAAAGCTCTCTCTGGAAGAAATTATTCCCTAATGCAATGCACAAAGGTGGATTTGGAAGGAAAGAAACTGCGCCATTGTGAGACCAAGGTTTGGCATTTTGTCATCCTCTCCTGGCTTTTGGGTATGTGCCCGAGGGCTGCTCTTTGGAGTAGTGGATTGCTCTACATTAATACTTCTCAATCAGAGCTGAGTGGATTAGGCCAGATAAAATCTTTGTTGAAGTCTTAATGTAACACAGGTACTGGGATAAAAGCTCTGCAGTGCTCTCCAAATGAAGACATGACAGCCAGAGCTGGTCTGGAAGGGTGTGCAAGCCCAGTTTCCATGTAAATGTCAGAAACTATCAGGATTGTCTTTCCACCTAATGAGTGTTCACCTGCAACTGGAGGCAGTTTATAAATAGCAGGACACTGGCAAACCTGGATCCTGTCAGTTTATGCAGGAAAGGCAAGCTGGGAGGCTGACACTGGGAACACTGTCAAACACAGAACAGAATCTGCAAGGGCTTGTCATTCTGGACACACAGAAATACTCTTCTGCAGGCACCTCCTCACCGTGGAGCTCAGAAAAGCATTGCCTCAGGAATTTGATAGGAATTCATTAGGGACAGCTTTAGCCCATCACTCCTTTTGATCTCAGAGAACCAAGAGGCTCTTCCACAGCTCCAGCTGGTGCTTTGTCAGTGACACTCTGTGTTCAGCCGTGGGATTTCTGACAAAGCTTCTTTTGACTTGAAGGTCAGTTTTCCTCACCAGCAAGCAGTGCTGGGAGTGGTGTGTTCCACAGGCAGGTCTCAGCGAGATGTCAGAGCAGTGTTAGCCAAACACTTAATTACCACTTCTTGCAGCAGCACTTCCTCAGAAACTGGAAAATGCTGCTGCAGAATGAAGTGAAAATTGGGATTTTCTTAGCAGGAGCATCTAGTGGCATTCACAGCTTTAGGCCTCATCTGAAATACAGGCTTGTCATGCGTTGTTTAATTACAAGCGGTAGGGATAACATGCTGTGGTACCAAGAGGGAAGTACCTGCCACGTTAGGACTTCCTGTGTCCCCTTTCTGCGCGAGTCAGAGATTAATGTTTCTCTTGCTTAGCTGAAAAATGCATCTTTTGTAATTGTACCGTGCTTTAAAGAAGATATCAGATAATTTAGTTGAAAGCGAAGTCATTAAAAGACTCCATAGGTTACGCTAAAGGACAAAGGCAGTTTATTCCCAGAGGAATAAAATGTGTTACACTTGAAGAGGATGAGAAGAGAGCTTGTATAAAGGGACTCAGTCTGAATAGCCAGGTAGATTCTCCTTCTGTTGGAAAGCAATCCTGTTATGGACCTGAAGAGGATCCAGTGTCAGTTCTCCATCCACAAAACTGCTTGAAGTCTATTTGTGGAATTGGGTGCTTATTCCAAACTTGTCAGAGGCAAGTGAAGGAATCTTGTAGGCTCCAGTGGGTTCTAAATAAAGCCTATATCCTGTTTATTTAGCCAGTTGGGATACCTTCTGGATCTCCAGCATATTGCTTTGGGCATAATCCATTGTCATTCTTCACATGAAATTACATTTTAAATCACTAGAGACTGTTTGGGCACAGGGAAATGATACTCAAAATAGCTTCAAAGAAGTCACTTGAAAGGTTAATGACTGAAAAGACATGAAAATCCCCGTGGGTGAGATGTTCTGCAGTGCAAATGGCACTTCTACATAGACAAGGAAGGGAGAGACTTTGATGCCCTTTTGCCAGAACCTGCTGACAGTGGCAGGGTAGGGAATGCTCTGGTTCAGGTTCATCTGCAAGAGAAAATAAACCCTGAGACTTATCACTGGAAGAATATCCAATTTATCACATTTCACCTGCTCAACATTCGATTAGATTGGGTGTAAACCCCCCATAATCATTATTTTTCCCCAAAGTTTATAAAAAGAAATAATTCTATATTTAATTTCAGTTATTTGGTGCATAAGCAGAGCATGCAGAACAACTGCTTGCAAAATGCCTTTTATCTTTTGAGTATAAAGTATCATTAAGGAAAGAGCAAAGCAGAAAAGCAGGTGCTGGTGTTGGCCCAGGCCAGCCTGATGTGGGACAGAAACACTTCTCTCTGACTGGAGCAGTTCTGTGTCACTCCTCCAGTGGATTAATCCAAGATACTAAACTGTTGTTTGGTTGTTATGTTCTTTTTTAAACCAAGCTTTCCACAGGTTCCTACTCTGATCTGGGCAACCTGTTGGCTCTCAGCCAGGGGAGGGGATCTTAATGATGTAAAACTCGTTAGTGAGGTGAAAACCCGCAGCCAACAGGGTGGATGTTGAACTGTGTGTAGTGAGGTGGCAACTCCGTTAATTGTCTAAATGAGATGGGCTTTGGGAGCCTGCATCTCTGGGAATTGTACTTGTGTGTGCAGGGATTTAAAAAGGCAAGGATTTGAGTGCTTTGACAATCTATTTGGAAAGAAGACACGGTGGCTTCAAGCGATGCAAAAGGAGACTGATAATACAGGTTGTTCCTTGTGGAACCTTGAAATGTGCTGAACGGGGGAGGCATTGCCTCTCATAAGTCAAAGTTAATGATCCTTTCAAAACTTAGCTGTAATTACTCTCCTGGATGTTCTGGATAATAGTAAAAAGCTCTGTTTTTGCCTGGTGGTGCAGTGGGAAAGCTGCATCAGTCTCGGGCGTAGATCAGTGCAGAGCCCAGGTGAGGGGAGGGGTCCCATGTACGGAACTCACAGATGTGCTGGGGCTTGTTTTAGATGTAAATGAAGAGCTGAGCGTGTCAGTTTTGTTCTCTTGCAGATGGCACTTTAGCAACTATATTTTTGGTAAGATTAGGAGGAGAGTCATCTTTTCCTCAGCCCTTTTATGGTAGGAGTTTGTCTGTGTTGTGTAGAAAAAAAACTGTTCCATACAATAGCCACCAAAATCCTGAACTGTGGTCAGAGTGGACCCTCATTTGTTTCTACTGAAAACCAAAAACATGAGCACTTGACAAGACTGTAAATGTTAAACTGAAGCTCGTGTTCTGAGCCTGACACCATCCTGTCAGACCAACCCAAGGGATGCAGTGCTGATGTCACCCCCAGAGTCCCTTTTCCTTAGGAATTTGATGGTGTTTGGGAATCCCCTTTTCCACCATCTGGACACAGTGGCAGCAGTGACAGGCTGGCTGTGTCAGGATGTAGCTGGATTCTTTGGATAACTTGTTTTTGTGAGAGGAAAAAGCCGCAGCTGCTGCCTAAATTCATAAAACTGAAATTCTTGAACCTGTCGGTTTGTTGGTGGTGGTTTAACTTTTTCCAGAGACACTGCAAAGGATGAGCAGCAGCACAGCCAAGCTCTTGGCCCAACAGATTCCGCAGTGACAGTCCCACCAAAGTCCTGGGGGGTTCAGTTTTCCCACTGCTCGTTAGCAAAGTGGTCCCAGCACCACAAATCTGCCTTGTGTGATCCTGCCAGTGAGCACAGGTTCCCTCTGACATGGATTCCCTGCTTTCTGCTCTCCCAGCAATATTCCAGAGCAGGACTGTCTTTATTGTCCAGCGGACATGGAAAGGAGGTGTCCAAAATCAGCTTTGGAACAGGCAGGTACTGTCAACTCTGTCCCAGTTTTCTCTTGATCTTTGCAGAGAATGCAGGGAATTAATTGTCTGTGGCACTTAAAGAGCACTTTCTGGTGCAGTTGTACATCCCCTGCTTACCTAAGAGGAGTCAGAAATGTCTCATTCTCAAGGGCATGGAGGGGAGTTCAGGATGCCCCTGACTTGTTTCTTTAAGGAAGAGATCTCCAGAACTTATTAGCACCTTTCACCAGCACTAAGAAAAAAAAAGCAGTAATGAAAATTACAACTAACTACCAGTCATTGGAGGCTCATCTGGTGATTCATGGCAGACACCAGAGGCAAAAACAAAAACACTTTGAGAGTTGCTGCTGCCTGTTTCAGGCTGCAGCTGTGTCTGCCATGAGGGCCCTTTTTGTGCAGCCTCTGACACTCAGCATCGAGCGAGAATTTCCACAGTCATAAAACTAATTAAAAAAAGGAATTCATCTCCGTGGCTTCCATTGAGTTTGTTTCTTTTCAGAAAACCTGATGAAATGAAGAAATAGAAAAAGAAAAAAGCTGTTTCCTGTCAAAATATTGTGACCATGAGCAGCTGGTAGCCCGTGGTCCAGCTCTGATCCCTTGGATCCTGTTGGCAAAACGTGTGACTCCAGCCCCCTCTTAGAGCTGAGGATGGATCTGAACGAGGCAGAAAGGCAAGAACCAGGGAAGGACAGAGTCCTAGTGCAGCTGAGCAGAGATGTGTTGCTTTTCCTGACAACCTGGGAAACAGGAATTGGGAAATCTACTATTTAAAAGGAACCTTTGTTGTTTGGTTTTATTATTTCCCACTTGGGTTGCTAGCAGTGTAAAATGTAATTTAAGCATATTTTGTTACCAGTAGCTGAGTAGGAGATGTTTACTTTTCATGTGTGTTTTCCCTTCTGCTCTCCCCATTCACAGTCCCGTTGTGGTAACTTCCTGAAGGTGTAATCTTTGTAGCATGATTGTACAAAGCACCCATATGAGATTCCTGACTTCTTGTTCTCACTAAAGTATGTTAAAGCAATAGTAGTTTTACTTCTGTCCTTCTTTTCTCCACCTGCGACTTCGCTACTATCCTGTCTCTAGAGGAATCCTATTATCCTGCTACTCATTGACATGGATAACTGCAGTGTCCCCCCTCTATTCCTTTATTTTTATGGAGAAAACACAAAAAGGGTTTGTTACAATGGATTTTAACACCCGAGTCATGGAACCATAATTGTTGAAACTCTGTAAATTTTAAGGCAATTTTCTGAACTCGCTTGAAAGTGGAATGTTGCATCCTTTTATGCTATTTCCCGCTTCCTATGTAGTTTTATTCAGATTTTTTAACCTTCTTTCTAAGTTTCAGCCTCCTGTGTATTAGGTACAGTATTTTCTGCCTTTCATACTTTGTAATAAAAACGGAACATTTGTAGATCGACTGCAGTTCACTGTGTGGTGAGTTCAACTGGGGGGAGCTGGGGGCTGGAAATGAGCTCCCTCTGCTCTGTGGGGAGTTTGTGGCTGTAGAAAAAGGAGCTTTATCTTGTCTCTGCAAAGCTGAAGTGTATTGATCTCCCATCAATACCCCAACAAACTCAATAATTCCAGCTACTCTTAAGTTGCAAATTACCCCAAATAATTATATTATTAAGAACCCAGTCACAAAAGAACTCAGCAGAGTGGGTAATGCAGCTGGACTTTAAATATTTGCCTTCTTAAAAATCTGTTGTATCCCAGTGTTGTTCATGCTGATGTTTTCCCACTCCTTTGCTTGTTCCCTACACAACAAATGGGAATTACCTGCTGCATGGTTTTGTTTCTAAGATGAGGGGATGAGGGATGTTTTTAAATTCAAATAATTGGTCTCTAAGGAGGATTTTGAATACAGGCAAATTGAAAACAAAGCAAGTAGGCACTTCTGTAGCTTTTAAGTCTCTCCTGTGCAGAGTGACCTCTGTTAAAGGGTGTTTTTCCTCACTGGTGTCGTGGCTGGAACAGGGACTGAGATGGAAATGGGGTGGCAAAGCTTGGAAATTTGTACCTTAGGCCTTGGCAAGCAGGACTGATGACTTCACTAAGTATTTAGATTAACTCTAGTTCAACTAAATTGTTGGGTTTCTTTCTAATTCTTTGTGTACTGGCTTGGAAATAAAAGCTTATTGAGCTCCATGTCCACAGTGGAAAGAGTTGCCTGCAAAGATGCTGCAGTGGGTTTTAAGCTATATATGGACTTTTTCTAGTAATCCCTGTTTGGAAAAGATGCTTTTCTTCTAAGAATTGTTTGCCTTTTACCCCAGAATTGTATTTGCGTCCTCCTAGGTTGTTTTTCCCCCTTGGATCTGTGGAATTCTCCAGAGAAACCTTCTCAGCTTCCACTCTGGTGGGAGGAGGCAACCTGTGCAAACTGGAGCTGCTGGTGCAAAGAAGTCGTGGACTGGGAGGTGATGGGGAGGAGCAGATTCCCTGTCAGTGAGGGCAAAACAGGTGCCAAAAAGTCCTGTGGAGGAATGTGGATAGAAAAGGAGACAAGCAGAGGTTCTCTCTTTTTTAAGTATTGAGGAACAACCAACATCTGGCCAGCTGGGTTCCTCTGTGACCTTGGGAAAGTCACTGCTCTGATATTAAATGTAAGTGAAAAGCACATAATTAATCACTGATTAGTAAATGGCTTGAAAATGCTTAAAAATGAAAGAAAACCTCCATGGTAACACAACAATAGGTGTAGAGAAAAAGTGGTGTCTGAGATGATCTGGGGGCCTGTGACTATAACAAGCCTTTAATTTGGTGCTTTTTCATTAGTGCTGCTCTAGAAGCTGTCCAGGCTGCCAGCTCAGAGGAAGCAGGGAGATAAATGCATGTAATATTTTTAACATCCTTCCTCCTCTTCCTTCTCTTTAATTTTACCACTCCACAAGCTGGTTTTTAACCAGCTTCAGAGCCCCCTCTGCTGGAATGTGTCCACAGCCAGGCACAGTCCTCAGGGATGGGACAGGGACAGGTACACGTGGGCTGAGAAAGGCTGCTCCAGGCATGTTTTGAAGGATTTTCTCATGAGTGATGTGCTGGAGGGCAGTTAAATTCTATCCGACACATCTCCTGCCACACTGCCCTGGGTTTGGGTAACAGTGATAGTTTTCCATTAATTCTGTTTTCAAGGCTGAGGACAGGAGAAGGAAGTGCTGGGAGAACCAGAACTGCCTGGCGTCAGTGAGATGACTCTCTCAGATCTGCAGAAAAGACTGCAGGATGCTTTCCTGCATCCTTTGAAGATTGGCTGCCCCTGCATCCCTGGAAGTGTCCAAGGCCAGGTTGGATGGGGCTTGGAGCAACCTGGGCTGGTGGAAGGTGTCCCTGCCCATGGCAGGGGGTGGCACTGGATGAGCTTTAAGATCCCTCCCAACCCAAACCATTCTGGGATTCACTGATTCTATTTCCAGGGTTTCTCCTCCTCCCCCACTTTCTGTGGCTGTGGAGTCCAAGATGTAGAATAAGGAAGTTTTGGCATGGGACAAGGAGCCTGCTCAGCTCCCCAGGAAGGATGTGTCTACCTAAACAAGAAGGGAAACAGGAAGGAAAGAAGAAATAGTACATCTGATAGCAAGGAAAAGAGGCTCTTTGAGTCAGGTACACTTCAGCAAATGGAAATACTACCAAAATAGAAAATAAGACGGTGGCAGAGTGATTAAGACCCTGGGGGAAGATGCCAGGAGTTAAATCCCAAAGGTCTACTCCAGACTTCCTGTGTAACTTCTAACGAGTCACTGTCTCTCTGTGCAATGCCCTTAAATCCCTAAAATAGGGATTACACTTCCTTTTCTCCCTCGATGCTGCGTGACAGCATTAAACCATTAGGCCTCTATAAAGTTCTTTTAAAACAAATGGGCTGCCTGGAAATGTAGGAGCTCCTGGACAGTCTCCATGATTCTACATTAAATGGCCTCAAACAATCTGAATAAATAGGAGAGTTAAGTGTGTTCTGTAGCTGCTGTTTAGAGGAGTGAAACCTTTTTGCTGGAAAGCTGCAGTTTTGGAAGGTCAAGGCCAGGTTGGACAGGGCTTGGAGCAAGCTGGGCTGGTGGAAGGTGTCCCTGCCCATGGCAGGGGGTGGGACTGGGTGATTTTTAAGCTCCCTTCCATCCCAAACCATCCTGGGATTCTCTGATTATGCACTGAACTAGTATAGCATTAAGGTGAAAAAAGAATTACACTTTTTTTCTTTTTTCTCAAGTTATACAAAATAGAGGCGTCTATTTTGGTAGAAACTTGGATTCCTGTTCAGGAAGGATCTACCAGCTTGTAAGGAGGGGGAAAAAAAAGGGTGTGAGGGTCTGTAGTGGTCCAAAAAAAGTCCTGATGGCACTTCATGTAAATAGTGATGTGAGAATGTCTGGAAAATGGGGAAACCAGCAGATAAAATTGTTGCTTTACACATTAGCCGTGACAGGTGGGTGAAGTGATGAGCTGTTAAGGACAAATCACTCTATTTCCAATTTGATAAAGGGGGGACGGGGGAGAAGCTTCAGTGAAATCCAGACATCCTGGGCAGTTGGAGATGGGAAGAGTGAGTTTCTCCGGGGTGGGTGTCTCCTACCATCTGCTGGGAGCTCCTGGCTCCTGTCACAGACTGCAGCTCCCTGCTCTAATATCTCTGGACTTAAATAAACTGAGTTTCTCCATGAAGGACATGGAATCAGTCCCACTTAACAGGACTTCAACTGAGAATTTTATGTGCAAACATGTAAGAACTGCAAGATAGACAGAAATATCAACTAGGAGGGTGATGATGGACTGGTTTGAAATCAGGGCTGGTGCAGTGGAGAATTGATATTAAATTTCTCCCTGCCAGGGCGTGGGGTGGGCTCTTCCCTCCCTTGGGAAAAGCCTTTTTTGTGATGACCTTGGCACAAAGAGCGAGAATTAAAATCAAATCTGGTGATGAACAAAAGTGCGAGGCTTCAATAATAAGGAGGAACTGGAATATCTTGGAGATTTGATGGCTTTGAAGAGTGAGAAAGAGAGATGAGATGAGATTAAATGTAGCAGCAGAGAGTGCCAGGCTGGGAATTTAGGGACAAGGAGGAATTTGTGAGGGACACTGAGAGTGTTTTTACTTGGAAACCAGTGAGGAGATGAAACTGGGGTTTAGTTGATAAAGGAAAATGATGAGCCACCAAGAAGCTGTGAAAAAGAATGTCAAAAAGTGGTTCCAAGGTCAGTAGTGATGCTGTCAAATGAGAGAGGAGGTCAAATTGGAACAGGGAAGATACCACAAGTATACAGAGCTTGTATTTTGAAGGGAGAGTGGCTGGATTTCTATTACCACAAAGCCTGAAAGGAGATATGATTATCTTGGTGATGTATTTAGAGAGACAATTCCAGGGAAGAGGGAAGTATTGCTTAATTAAAAGGATAATCTTGACATGAAAACAAATGGCTGCAAGCTGGGCATGGAAGTGGGACAGAATGAACAAAAAAAAACTAGAAATGCTTTCCTGGCATTAAGACAGGCAATAAGACAGGAGGGACTAAAGAAAAAGTGAAGTCTAAACACTCACAGCATCAGCCTGGTTTTGAGATGGGAACTTCAGAGTGGAATCTATGGCAGTCATGGGGTCCAACCTTCTGCCCAAAGCAGGGCAGCTGCTCTGGGTGAGCAGGGACAGGACCAGGGAATGGCTGGAGCTGTGCCAGGGCAGGGTCAGGTTGGATATTGGGAAAAGGTTCTTCCCCCAGAGGGTGGTTGGCACTGACCAGGCTCCCCAGGGCAGTGGGCACAGCCCCAAGGCTGCCAGAGCTCCAGGAGGGTTTGGACAATGCTCTGAGGGATGGGGGGGATTGTTGGGATGTCTGTGCAGGGCCAGGAGTTGGACTGGATCAACCTTGTGCTGGATTGTGACCCTTCCAGCTCAGGATATTTCTTGATTCAAAGTCAGATTATTGGCTTTGCCCACAGCCCCTTCCTCTCCGAGGCTGAATCTGTGCATCAAAGCATCCCTTCACCTATTTCCATGTCTACCTGGTATGACACCATGAGATCTTTTTATTACCCCATCTAGACACTTAAAAAAAACCTAAAAAATCAAATGATATCACACATAATGTTGTCATCCCTTGGCTAAGTCCCAAATTCCTCCTGCTGTGTGTGGGTTTAGATTCCTCCACTTGCCCAGACCTTTGAGCAATTTCCCCCCTCCAACCCAGTTCTCCTCTCCTGGCTGGAGAAGAGATGTGGCTTATCCAGTTGCTGTGACCCCTGTGACGCTGCTGCTGCGTCTGTTTGTGAGCCAAAACCCCTCACAGAGCCCTTGCACTTGTCTCCAGACCTTTGCCAGACTGAAAAGCAGCTGCTGGAACATCTGCTGGAGGTGTGTTTCCCAGCAGCAGGGTGGCCCTGGGCAGCCCCTGGGGGGAAGCAGGGCCGGGCTTCTTTTTAAAATGACAAACCCCTTCTTGCTGTTCTTTTTTTGTGGAAAAGACGCTGTGAAACCGTCAGCCCCCAAGGTGGGATGGGAGCAGGAGCTGGGAAGGATGTCACTGGGGAAGGTATGACTTGATTTAAACACGGCCCATGGCAGGGGAGTGGAACGAGAGCATCTTTAAGGTCCCTTCCAACCCAAACCATTCCTGCTTCCAGTAGGATTCCTGGATTAGATTGGACAATCAGCCCTTTGCCCTAAAATCTATGAAAATCTGTTGTGTTTGGTTTGTTTGTTTGGGGTTTCCCTCCTCAAGGTTGTTTGTATTTCGTGTCTCTTTTTTAGCAGTAATACACTCAGCTTTGTGGTCTCTGTGTCCAAACTGGCTGGACAAAGCAAAATGCTAAAGCTGAAAAGAAAACCCTCGTCAAGTGAGTGAATGTGGCAGGTCAGCAGTTCCACTCCTGAGAGCAAAAACACTTTCTTATTAAGATAAACTCCTGAATGAAAGGGGAGGAAATGGTGAACTCTAAACACACCAGGCTGGAGGTCACTGCTGCAGGTTGGAGCCAGAGCTTGGTTTTAACAGACACAGTGTGTGATTGCAGGGCTTGGAAACAGGACTGTGGAGAAAATAAAAAGTGGGGGCGGGGGGCAGTTGAAGGCTTAAAAAGCCTTTTTTTTTTTTTTTTGACAGCAAAAGACTCCTGCTTTCAGATTTTTGGGAGGTTTTTTATCCCTCTTGGCCTGGGTTTCATTTGTGGGTTTTTTTCCCCCATATTAAAAAGGTGCTTTGAAGGCAACAGTTAAACTCTTTGCCAAGCTGTGCTTGTGAGGAGAGAAACCAGCAGGGTCAGAGAGCTCGGGACTTGTCCCTCCTCCAGGACACCTGGAAGTTGTGGCCTTAGAAGCCTGGATTTGATCTTCAGAGCCTCTCCCAGAACTTCCACTGACAGAGTTTCCCAAAGTCAAAACTAGTTTATTACCCCGAAGTTCAAAAATATACATCATAGATTCGGAATTACCGTTGATAAATCACTTAGTGCGCCAGTGCTAAATATGCTGAGGCTGGAAAGGGTTAATTAGTGAATTGTTAACGGAGCTTAATTAAGCTGAGTCTAACAGCGGGCTCTAGGACCCTGCCGGGGGGCGTGGCCGGACGCCCGTCAATCCCTTTGATTGACAGCCCAGTGGGCGTGTCCGGCGGGCGGGCCAGGGGGGCGTGTCCCCGCCTCCAGCGCCCCCGGGTGATTGACAGGCGCGGGGCGGGCGGGGCGGGGCATGTGCCTCCTGGCGCTCCCCATTGGTCCGCGGCGCCGCCGGGCGGGCTCCGATTGGCGGGCGGGCTGCGCGTGCCGCTGTGATTGGCAGGAGGCGGTGGCGGCGGCGGGTGCGCGGTGACCGCCGAGCGCGTTTGTTTGTGCGGGGCCGGGGGGGGGGCGGGGGAACACCGACCGTGAGGGGACCCCGTGAGGGGACCCCGGGACGGGCCGGGAGGCACCGCGGACCCCCCGCGCCCCGCCCGCGGCGCGCCCGCCGGCAGGAGGAGGCGGCGGCGGCGCGGGGCCTGGGAATGTGGCGGCCACGGCGGCTCCTCTGAGCCCTCCCTCCCCTCCGCCATCGGCCCGGCCGCCATGGAGCCGCGGCGGTGACAGCGCCGACCCGCAGCGCCCGCCGCCCGCGGCGCCGCCGCCCGCAGACATGGGTGAGCAACCGGCGGGGAGGGAGGGAGGCCGCGGGGAAGCGGGGCCGCCTCACGGGCCGGGGGAGGGGAGGGAGGGGAGGGGAGGGGGCGATGCGTCCACCGGGATGGATGGGGGGGGTCCCCGCGGGTCCGCTGCGGGCCGGGCCGGGCCGGACCTGCCGCGGCTCCGGCAGCGCCGCCTGGGAGTGGTGGGGGGTTTTTTTTCAAGGATTTGGGTGAAATGGTTAAAAAATCGCGTGTTTGCGGGGAACACCGTCCCCCCGCCCTCCTCGCACCGGGATCGGGGCTGCTGCCCCGGGGCTTTGCTAAACTTGGCCCGGTCGGGCTCAGGGAGCTCCTGCAGCCTCCCAGAGTCAGGTTGGCTCTTCCTGGGACGGGAGTTGATGGGCTTCGGATTAATCGGGGGAGTTTTTGGTGTTAATTCCACCTCGGGAGTCTGTCAGAGTGGTATTTTCTTTATGGAGCTTCCACACGTAAAAATAAGCAAAGGAGTTGGAGGAACTCTTTTTTTTTTTTCAAGGAGAAAATGTTGCTGCGAGGAGTTGCTATGAGTGAAATTGATTGATTAATTCAAATTAATTTGGATTTGGACTGTATGTCCTGTATAAAAAACTGCTTATGAGGCGGGGGTTGTGTTTCCTAATTACCTTTTCAGTTTGAGAGGTCTCATGTGCCAGAATTAAATTCTTAATTGCTCTGAACCAGAACTTACTCATATCTGCATATGGGCAAGGGAGTTACTCCTGTTGTAAGTGTGGAGTTTCGTGGCTTTGTGGGCTACAACTTCAGTGTTTCTTCCCTACAGCCAAGCTGAGTTTTCTGAGACTGTCCTTCATTTAGTCTGTATGCATAATTAGTTCTTGTATTTCGAATTCATGAAGCATTGCAAATGTTGCTCAAAGCTAAACCACGACAACTTCAGTCCCTCTGTACTTTGATTTGGTAAATGCAATAAATCTGTGCAGATCCATCACTAGAATTCTCTGCTGTAGAGAGATGCACAGGATTATCTCTCTGTACCTCCTCTACAAAACCAGGCAGGTGGTTCATGAGCTTAAAAGTGTTGAGAAGGAAGAGGTTGGATATCCATGGAAGCATTTTCTGATGCGTGTTTGTAAACACGTGAGTGCAGAGTGAAAAAGTACAGTTTCATGGACCGCTCCACCACAGCCTCAGATCCCTTACAGTGGGGAAAATCTGAGTTTATTGGGCAGCTGTGATCAGATCATCTAATTAATAATGGATAACGGGCTGTATCATGCTGTGCTTTCCTTGCATCTCGTGCTTCGTGACCCGCTCTGAAGGACACGTGGGGTGGCTGGAACTCACCTGGGGCCATTCTCCAACCTTGCACATCCCTGAGGTTTATATTTAAAATGCAGATGTTTTGTTCTGGTACGTTGAAGCAGGAGGTGCCTGTGCTGGCAGGGCCGGGCAGTGCAGGGTGGGCGCTCCAGGCAGGCCCCGCTCTGTCCCGGCGTTCCCTCGATCCGCTGGGTTTTCCTGCCTGTGTCACTTCCTTCCCTTGGCTCGAACACTCACCCACGGCCACAGCTCAGTGACACCCGGGGGGAGGGACAGAGCTGAGCCTGCAGGTTAGGACCACCTCAAATCCCAAATCCCAGTCTTTTCCTTGTAACTTCTGGGTGAGAAGAGGGACCCTCAATACATCCCGCACGTACCGTGTCCATAGTTGTCTCTGCTTTTTCATCTCACTCTACAAACCAGTCACTTGTGATTTCCTAAAAATCGGGCAGAACAGCATTTTGGTGCCACTAAAACTGCCCACAGCAAAGGACTCAAAATGAAACTTTCCAAGATTTTTTTTTTCATGGACCCAATTTGTCTGAAATTTCCTCGTTGCCCCTGGATCTGCCAATGGCTCGACCCAACCAACTTTGCTGTTGTGGGGGTAGATAACAGAGATTTAGTCACTTTTTTCTCTTCTAAACTAATGCGGCATCATTATCACACTAAATAAAACACCATCCTGGGCTAGAGGGGTTCGCAGACTTCCTTTTTTTACCCATGTGCAGATGCTTTCGCTGTTTGAACTTTGTGATTTTTTTTTTATTATTATTATTTTATTTTTTTCAAAAGAGTTTCCATTTCTGACTTGTTCAGACCTGTGTAAGAAGCCAGGGATTCGTTGAAATAAATGCTTTATGGAGGGGAACAGCTTTCTCTGGGAGCAGCAGTTAGCTTTTATCGATGTTATAAAAATCCTTGAGTGTAGTTTTTAAAACATGAAAAGCATTTCCTGGACAACATCTTTCCCGCACAAAGCAGAACTGTGTTTCCCAGACCTACTGGAGACCAGGCAAAACAGGGTCCCTCAGTGCACTCCAAGAATTGCTTCGTTTTCATTTGTAGCAACTTCTGCATTGTGTGATTAATGTAATGTTGCTCCATGTGCTTTTCCAAGTCAGTCTATGGAAATCCTCTGTTTTGAGGGAAATAAAGAAGTATTCATGCTTCTCAGCATTAAATCCATCACAGTGCTGTCCTAACTGGACATGATTTTTCCCTACACAACCTCTGATCAGTATTTGACTTGATGTTTTTAAAAGATAAGTACTCCTATCTCATCAACACAGGGATGAATTATAGGATATATGGTTTGGTACTAAAAGCTACTAAAAAATGTATAATAAGATTCAGACTCACCTGAAGTTGTTCCATCACCTTTGACAGAACATTAACTGTTCCAGTTTTATGGAGATAAGTCAGATTTCAGCTTTGGCACAGAGAAAAGTGAGTTTGCAGGGCACTAACTGGGGTTTATAGAATTCTAGAATATCCTGAGTCAGGAGGGACCCACAAGGATCATCCAGTCCAACCCCTGGCCCTGCACAGGACACCCCAACAATCCCATCCTGTGCCTGAGTGTTGTCTAAACACTCCTGGAGCTCTGGTGCTTCCAGGTGCTGCCCTTAGGAGTTTAATAGATTGTAAATTCACAAGTTGCCTCAGCTAATAAATAAATTCTCCACTTACCAAGCAACAATCTGTATTAAGAGACACATAGTTGGTTGGATGCCTGTCCTCTGTGCCCAGTTCCTCACACAAATGAGTCACTGTGAGACTCCACACAGCCTGGAATTTGGGATCAAACACCTGTAGCCAAGCATTGTGAGCACTGATCCTGATTTTCCAGTGATGATGATACTGTTTCGAGGCAAATTCTTATTCACAGACACATCCTTTGACTTGATTTCTTGTCATGAGCCCTCAGTTATAAACTGCTTTCATAGCTGGTTTGCCTCTTGCCCAAAGGAGCGCTGCCAACACAAGCTCTTCTTCATCCTCCTGGTATCTGGCCAAACCCAAACTGCACTGTAGTGGAAAACTTGTATCCCAGCTCTTCCCGGTGTGTTTTGGGTGGAAGGAACTCCAGGGATATGCCAATCCATCGGTTGGAGTAATTTGTTGTGCACAGTTGTAGCCTTTGTCTGCCAGGTGTCACCAAGGCTGTGCTTAATATCAGTCCAGATCAAAGCATACAAGTAAGCTGGAGACACTCCAGTGAGGTAAGAGGTTAAATGTGAAGTTGGAAACAGGTTGGTTTTTTCTTTTTAAGAAAAAGTTGTGCTGTTACCTACCTAGAACTTTAGCTTCATTCACAACTGTTTTTTCACGTTTTCCTCCCACAAGGGGTTACTTAGTGCTGAGATAGATCCCAGCAATTATTTCCTTTGGCTGATGTGCTCCTCAAAAAGCAGCCTCTTGCTTTGGTTGTGTTACTGACACTCCTCGCTTCTTTTACATGCAGTTGGAATTTCAAGGAGTTCTCTCCCTTCTCCGCTGCCACAATGTGGTTATTGTCTCATTTGGCTTGTCTTGGACAGCAAAGATTTGATGGGGTTTGGTTCTGATTTTTTTTTTTTAACTTTCTCTGCTCTACTTTCCTTTTTTTGAGAGTTTTACTCTAATTAACACCTTCTGCAGATGCATTGGGAGGTTTCTTCCCCTCTGCCTAGGTTTGATGTTTCTGGGCTTTGGTAGGAGAGTCCACAGAGGATGTACCTCAGAACTGGGGTAGTCTCTGGACTGAGTTAGGACTCACCTAATTGTGGCCCTCCAGGACCTGGAGGGAGACAGCAGGAAAGATGGAGAGTATTTACAAGGGCCTGGAGTGACAGGACTACTGGGGACGGATTAACACTGCCAGAGGGCAGGATTAGGTGGGATATTGGGAAGGAATCCTTCCCTGTGAGGGTGGGCAGGCCCTGGCACAGGTTGCCCAGAGAAGCTGTGGCTGACCCTGGATCCCTGGAAGTGTCCCAGGCCAGGTTGGACAGAGCTTGGCTGGAAGGTGTCCCTGCCCATGGCAGGGGTGGGACTGGATGATCTTTGAGGTTGCTTCCCACCCAATCTACCCTGTGATTCTGTGATCCTATGAAAACTAAAGCAGACCTGGGCAGAAACTACTTGTTGTACCAAAGATATTGTCAGTGTGACATCTCCCTGGGACTTCTTTAGATGTTCCTGCCTTACAAATAGGTGTATTTTTTCCCCCCATTTTGGTTTTAGTAGCATTTGCTCCCTGGCTGCTCCACAGGCTGTACGTGTCCCACATCTGTCATCTTTAAGCATTGCGAAAATCTGGTTTGTTATTCAGACATTGATGAATTATGAAGCCAGTCTATGCATAAAACATACTCTGGCTGCTTTGGAGACACTCACGAACAAATACATGACATGAAATTGAAGAAACAAATAGTCCCAGTGAGTCCCTTGTACAGAGAAATACAGATGCAAGTCAGTCCATCATTTAATGCTCAGCAGCTGTTCCCAGGACAGCTCTTCCAAATGCAAACCATTAGCCATCAAACCAGTGCCACGAATCAGGAGTGAGTGTTCAGCTATGGTGAATTGTTAAAATGAAGTTTCAGTTGTTTACAAATCAGCTTCAAACAAATGCTCATTTCAAGTCAAACCTCCTCGAAGTGATTGGGGACTTTGGGAGGAATTGTGCGTTTCAAGCGCTGCCCACCTGACACACTGTCACTGTGATAACTTATGGGGACTCTCATCACCTCCAAAAGCTCCAATTATCAAAAAAAAAAAATTAACCCAGACAGCTTTACGTTCAAAAGTAGTGGCCAAGTCCACCCAGACTCGTTTAGATTCTGCCGGGGATGTTGAGAGCTGATCAGATCGCTGCTTCACATTTCGTGCCTAAATAATGCCTCAGTGTCAGGAAGGATTTAACTGGGTGTATTTACCAAGGAAACACTTTATCCCTAAAAACTCTTGCTGTGTGAGACACCAGCTGGGCAATCCAGGAATGTGCCAGGAGCAAAGTGAGGCTTCTGGTGCTGCTTTGTTGGTTGTGGCAGTGCCTGGAGCACAGTGGCCAGGGCGGCCCATTTGGGACAAAACTTCACATGGCAACTTCTTCTACCTTTTCCAGTTTCAAAGAATTTGGGATCATTGTCCCTGCTAAAGCAAAAGGTTCTTTTCCCTGGCTTTTAGACCTTTTTGCACCATCCATCGCAGTTACTGAGCATTTCCTTCCTTTTTTGTCCTTTTTTCTCTAGGTTTCATACAAACTTCTGCTAAATAAATCCACTTCTCTCCTCAAAACTAACAGGCAGTGGGAGAGGACACATTAAATTGGTTAGATCGGGAATCTTCACTTCAGAAAGTCATTTTTAGCCAGTAGTACATACAAGAAAAAATTCAACGTGTGTTTTTATTTTCCTGCAAGGCAAGAAGCCTTGACTTGAACCTGCTGTGTTGTACTTTGCCAGCAGACAGCCTTCTTGGTGCTGGACGATTTGAACCTGTTCAAATGAAATTTCATCTTGAAATCTCATAAAAGGGCTTGAATTTTGTTCCATCAGCTCGTTCTGAGGGAAGAGAGGAATGTGCTGGGGCCATCAGTGCGAGTGGGTTTGTGTTCAGAGGTACTCCAAGACGGTTCTTCGCCCGGATTTTCGGTGCTCTTTTCTGCTGGCCGTGGTTTGTTCTGCTAACAAGAATTGAGAGTTAGCAGGATGTAAAGTGGGAAAGAACAGGCTTTTAGGATTTCAGTTTGCCCTTCCTGAATGACCTCTGATGATCTAGGAAATCTGCTCAGGTTGTGCTGTTTGTTGTGAAGGCTTTTTAAACACAGTTTGGGGCTGGGCATATTTATTCTGATCCTTCTGTGACACTGGACAAGAGACTTAAGATGTATCTGTCTACTTTGTGATATTCTGTGATATTCTGTTCATTTCTATGACTAAACAGAATCACAGTGTCTTTGCAAGGATCCTGAAAAGGTTTGTTGTTGTGTGAGCCAGCAGAAAACAGGAAGTATCACAGTTGATGCTCACCCAGGCCACTTATCCCTGAAATTCTTGTGCCTCGCAGATGAACAGGAGGCCTTGAAATCCATCATGAAGGACCTGGTGGCTCTCCAGATGAGCAGACGTCACAGGCTGCCTGGATATGATACCATGAAGAACAAAGACACTGCTCACTCCAACAGACAGGTAATGGGGCCTTGTAGTGAGCACCTGAAATGGGAAAAAGGGGGCAGAAGGGACAGAAGATCTGCTGCCTGGGCTTCTGACAGGATTAACTCCCTCATCCTGCTCAGGCTGTGTGGGAAATATGGAGCATTTTTATTTTCATATATGTGTATTAAAATATAGTATAGAATATACATGGATAATGTATTTTAATAATATATATTAATAGTGTATGTTAATAATATATATTATAATTATTATAATGTACAATATTATGTTGTTATGTATTTTTATATATATATTTGATAATTTGCAACATCTGAGTACTCTGTCTTCCCCTGGCACGTGCTTGGGATGTTGTTTGGTCTGATCAGCTACAAAAATTTACCAAGTGTAAAAATTTTAACATTGCCATTTTTTAAAAACGATTTTCTTCCTTTTGAAGAAAAAACACAATGCCAGCAGTCCCCCCCTCCTGGGCAGCCCTGCAATAACGAACCAGTGTGCCTCTGCAGTGGAAGAAAAAAAAATTCCGGTGAGAAAACGGGCTTTATTTCTATATCAGCAATTATAAATTATGTGTATGTTTTACCACTGTGTGCAGTGACCTTTATGGAATTCCTTTAGGCAGGTTTGGGAGGCTGGAAAAGCTTTTCTTCCCTGGCTCTGGCCTGATGTTACAGGGGGTGCCTGTTTTAATGTAGTGCCAAGACAAGGAGGAATGGCTTCCCACTGCCAGAGGGCAGGGTTAGGTGGGATATTGGGAAGGAATCCTTCCCTGTGAGGGTGGGCAGGCCCTGGCACAGGTTGCCCAGAGAAGCTGTGGCTGCCCCTGGATCCCTAGAAGTGTCCAAGGCCAGGTTGGACAGGGCTTGGAGCAACCTGGGCTGGTGGAAGGTGTCCCTGCCCATGGCAGGGGGTGGCACTGGATGGTCTTTAAGGTCCCTTCCCACCCAAACCAGTCTGTCAGTGGTGGAGGCAGCACTCCAGGTTCATTCCACAGTGATTGCTCCAGGCTTTTTCATGGAGAAAACTCTGGTCAAAACTTTCTGGTCAAAAGGAAGGACAGAATAAATCACTCTTTGCTCTATCAGGAGATGCTGGGTGTCATTTAAATGAAATACTTCAAAGCAAAAGCGACAATTTCGGTCAAGAATTGTTTGTCTGTTACTGTCTTGCAGAGTTAGATCGAGTTCCTGGCAGTAAGACTGACATTAGCAGGAGAAGTTGCCTATGTCAGTAAAATAACTCTTTTCAGTTTTATTCCTGTTACAGGCTTAAGCCTTTTGGAGCAGGCTTTAAAGTTCATGTCTGTCTTCCTTATGCTTTGCCTGCTCGTAATCTACTTGTTCAGCTGGATCTGGGATTTCCTAGAATGTGCTGGACAAATCCATGGATGGAGTAGAACAAAATCCTCCCCAAATCACTTTGAACATAAATTCGGGGATGTCTTAAATCAAAACCTGTAATTGTGATTTATGATACAGCGTTGCAGAACTGGAACTAAGCTGAGGTACTGAACTCAGGTTTGCCTTTTTACTCATCTCTTAGGAGAGTTTATACGCCTCACTTTAAAAATTGATGGGCTCACTGCTTTCAAGAGAAACTGAAAGCACTGGAAAGCTTCACTCCTCAAGTTTCTCTCTGGAATGTGAACACTGAGATCACTTTGAACACCTTTTCTTAGATTTTTAAAAAATAGACATGAATGACCAGTGTCTGATCCTTATGGAAAAACTAGCAGAAGATGAATGCCAAATTCCATCCCCCTTCTGTTTCTTCCAAATTACAGATTCTAAAGTGATTTTAGTTTGCTTAGGTACCAGCAAGTTAAAGAAAGATCTCCAAAGAGCCCTGAAGATCTTTTTAGTGTTGTCTAATTTGAATTAATGAGAGCTGTGTTACTCGGCTGTCCCAGGACCTAAACCACATCTTGAGGTCAGAAATTTAATCTGAAAAATGACTTGAATTCCATTTCATCCAAACAGTCCTGTTTAGTTCCCTTAGACTGGGCTACTTAGAACAGTCGAACACTAAAAAACCCACCCTAATCTAGAGCCTTACTTCCCTGAAATCCTGATAAAAAGGGATCATTCCTCCATCCAATATGTCTAAGAACAACTGTTTCATCAGGACTTGGCTGGTGAGCATCTTTTACAGGATATTATTCCTGTGCTGTTTGCTGCATTTTTCCTTTACTGCTCAATTCAGATGAGCTTGTTTTGTTTTGGAGTCATTCTAGAGTAAGTTCTTTCCCTTCCCACATCTAAAAAAAATTGCCTTTTAAAGTTACCTGTGAATTACCCACCTGCAGGGGGTCGTTGCTGGACTGGGAAGCCTGTTCTCCCTGATCCCTGCTGCAGGAATCCCATCCCTTTGAACTGAATTCTTGACCACTGGGCCTGCCAGAAACTTCCTCCAGCTAAAGAGCATTTCCTGGCCCCGTTTTTTTTTGAAGTTCCTAGATGTATGATTGCCTATTGTCTGAGGCTTTCACAGATTGCTTAATCTATTCCAATCACATAAATTGTGCAGCAGAAATTATGGAGGCTTATCAGAGCAGATTTTTTTTTTCCCTTTTATTTTTATCTTTCTGACCTAAATTGGGATTTGAACTTCGATGTGCAGAGTTGAAAGTTCAGCATGTTGACTCTTCTGTGCTACAGAACATCTTCTGAGTGTTCAGTGATTGCACAGGTTGTGTGGTTGTGCTTTTTTACCATCCACATACAGGTGATGAGCTTTAGAAGGTGACACAGAATCAGCCTGTTTGTAGGTTAGTTGGAGTTTCAGGGGCTGCATTTTTGCAAAAGTAGAAATTTAATCCATGTCTTAAGAATGAAGAACAGCAAATAGGAATAAAGAATAAGAATAATAAATAGAAATAAGAAAAAACAGTAAGAATAAAAGGAAGGAATAAGAATAGAGAATGTACACATTCTCTGTATCTCTCTTCTTTTCCATCTTTGCTTTGAGTGCTCAAACTGCAGTTAAGATGAATCAGCAGTTAGGACTCAATCCCAGATTTTTCCCATGCAGTGTTAAAGGTATTTTAATTTTCCTTAAAGTGTCCTCTGTTTCAGTGACAGTTAACAAAAATTACAGCTTAGTTTTTACCCATTTCCTTCCCTTTCTTCTTCAGCAGTTTCTCTGAAAAATACATCAGCCACTTGTTTCCAGAGTCTATTTCAGCACCCATGAAGAAACTTAAAATCATATTAAAATCCTGTTAGGATGCATTTGAGTGGCAGATTTGGATTGTGAACTCACCTTTTGTTCTTTCTCCTGCAGAATGATGTCAGGATAAAGTTTGAACACAACGGGGAGCGACGGTAAGTTGGCCTTCACTGCTTTGATTCTTTGCTTAAGAGAAATAGTTCAGCCATCAGTAATTTAGATGAAATATTTTGTTGGCTTCACTTTTCTTTTTCCTGAATGAAAGCCACGCAGTGAAGGCCGTAACAAACAGGTCACACACAACTTGGTTATATTTAGAGATCCGTGTGTCATAAAACACTGATTTACTTCCATAGTACCTATTTGCAAGTGAACTGCAGCAATATTAAAAAGCTGCCCAGCCTGAAATAAATTCAGCCTGAAACTTCCTACACGTTCCCATTTTGTTTTATTTAACTAAAACCAAATGAAGCTGATCAAATCAGTGTCATTCTTTTCCAGTTGCTCACTTCCTGATGCCCTGTTGCTATCACTGTCCTGCTGTGATTGAGCAACAGATACAGCAAGGGAAGATTTTTTTTTTCATTGGTGTAAAAGTTTCTTTGTTATTTCCTCTGAAACTTGGTTTTGAGAGATATTCTTTTACAAGAAAAACCCAGAAACAACTGAAATGGCAGTTTCAGTTTTTACAGCATTGTTTGCCATGGATAAAATTGCTTGGATAATCAAAAGTAAGTCTCATGAAACCTTTTACTTGTCATAGCATTGAGAGGAACTCTCAAAACATTTTGGGATTTTTATTAGGAAAGCAGAAGCATTCTTTGTTGGCAGAGCAGGCAGTGGAGAATAATTTGTAATCCTCCTCAAAACATGAAGTGTTTCTTTCACTAAAACCCTACGCGATGAATTCTGTCCCTAAAACAACCCTGACTTTTGGTGCCTGGGGAGGAACTTTAAAAGTGATCATCACTGGGATCTGCTGCCTCCTTTGTCAGCCAGATCTTCTCAGCACCCTCCTGGGTCAGGGGTTTGTGTGGACAGAACAGAGGCACAGACATGTCGCAATTCCTTGTCACCCCGTGCCGGGACGAGGGAACTCGGCAGCAAAATCTGTTACCACAAGCTTCTCATCTTGCCTGTCTTCAAGCCTGGGTGCATTTCAGGTGGCACCGAGCTCAGGGAGAGTGGGGGGGAGAGAAAGGTTGGGGGTTTTTTTCTGAAGTAACATTAAAATGAAAAGGTTGATTGTGTGTTAGTCTAATTATGCAGTTTCACTCCGCCGAATTCCCCGCTCCCAGCGCGGTGTGCAGTTACAGACAGGGAACCCGCACCAGAATGTGAGTGTGTGTGCTGGCTTTCGCAGCAGCTGCCAGATCTAACCACAAATATTTAAGGTGGTCAGGCAGGAATGGGCTCCTCAAACCCTGCAGTCCAGGATTTTGTGTTAGAGGAGGGCACGGAGTTTTTAAACTAATAGAATTTGTGGCACCTGAGAACAGCTCTGCTTTTGAATGCGCTGAGTGCAGAATGGGAGCCTTTATAAAGCACTGAGAGCTCAATTACATTTGTGTGGTGCCAGAGCACTGTAATTTCATGGATGGGTTTCTTAGGAGTACGTAGAAAATGTTATTGTGGGCTGCTTTTTAACAAGCACAATTATTTCCAAATAGCTGGATGTTGTGGGACTGGTAGCAAGATGAACCTTTCCTGGGAAGGGGCTGAGGAAGCCAACTAACACAAGGGCTGTTTAAAACAAAAGCTGCATCTCCTGATAGGATACCCAGGGCTGATGAAGCAAGCCAAACCATTCCATGATTTGATGTAAAACTGGGAAGCAGATGTAGTGAGTCCATGATTCAGATGTTTGGAGGTGTTTGACCTGAGCATGCAGGGAGGCAGACGTGGAGCTCAGGGCACAGACCGCTTTTGGGAGAGAGGGTTTGCTGCTGTTGTCTTCCCTCAGGAGTTCAGCACTAACTATGCTGTGGGAATATTGTTGAAACTTTTAATATGAAATGCATTTTGGAGATTATTAGGGAGTGGATTTTCAGTTCAGGTACTCAGATACTTACATTTTTTATTCTTTTGACCTCTGCAGCTTTTAATTCAACTCTCCCTGAGTGTGTTTTGTGCCCAAGGCAGTATTTTTTAAGCCAAGGTGCACGGGACATTTGTATCCTGTTTTGGGAAAGCCACTGATTCAGCAAAGGTTATTTCTCTGCCCAGGGACAAAGGGTTTCTATTTGAAATCTTCAGCTGAAAATTGCATTTTGACAAACCATTGGAAATGGGCCAGAGATCAATAATTCCTGACCGAAACAACACATGGAAATTTAAATTTGAAAGCCTCACTACCTGCCTGAGGATGAAAGGAGACCATTAAACGTGTTTTGAATGGCTCAGCCACCTGGTTTGATGGCAGTGTGGGGTGTATTTCTGATTTCAGCCAGGGATTCTCTGTCGTTCCAGGATTATCCCGTTTGTCCGTCCCGTGCGCTACGAAGACGTGCAGCAGAAAGTGAAAACAGCCTTTGGGCAGCCCCTGGACCTCCACTACATGAACAACGAGGTACAGAGCCACCAAAATACTTTAGATTATTAACACTGGTGACATGGGAACAGCATTTGTCTCTCAGGCCCTGGGTAGTCCATGTTAATAATCTAAAGTATTTTGGTGGCTTTCTCACCCTGGACACGTTGGTTTTCCCTCATTTTTATTGTGGTGTTGCCCTCCCACTGTTTGGAACTGCATCCCTAATGAGGGAGATGCAGAACCCCATTCAGCAGTGAGAGTGGGACAGAAATGAGAGTTCTCCAGGGTTAATAACATTCCCATTTTGTGCTGTAGAATAGAGGGTGTCTGAGCCTGATTTCACGGGGTCTTACTAGCAAGTTTTAAATTATAATTTGATTCCCTCTTGCAAAGTCTTTATCTTCTTTCTCACCGAAACCCAATTTTCACTTGATCAGAAGGTCTGAATTCATAAGTGCTCTGAGACCACGTTCTCATCAGGGAGTCAGGGGATGACAAGTCCCTGACTTGTTCTTTGCAAACAGCAAATTCAGGTAGCAATTAATATTTTTGTGGCTGGTGCTTTAGAGAAATTTGCACAGGGTCAGCCATTTCTCTGGCATGGCAGGAAAACCTCATTAAAAAGGGGACAGTGAGACAGTATTGGGGTGAAAATTTGTGAGCAATCAAAGTCCTGGCTTATATTCTGATATTTTTTCTGTTCATTGAAACACCTGTTGTGGAAATAAACTTAATTTTTTCTGTCTTTTCTAATGATTTTTTCCTGTTCTTCATTTTGCAGCTCTCTATCCCTCTGAAAAACCAAGATGACCTGGATAAAGCTGTAGATCTCTTAGACCGAAGCTCTAATGTGAAAAGCCTTAGAATATTATTGCTGTCCCAGGACAGAAACCATGTAGGTACCAACCCCTGTGACTGCAGCAAAATGAAGGGGTTTTTTATCCTTAAGTCTCTGAAACACGATGGCAGTAACAGGGATTAGTAAAATCACTCTTCACACACACACATGCATGTGTTTATTTACCCCCTTTGCTTTGCCTCAGCTATAGAGGTATCTTCTGGTTGGTTTTCTCCTTCCTGACTTAAGCAACTGTTGAGGAACTAAGAACATTGCAGCTTTCTAAGCTGTTATATGAAAGCCATTTTTATAGCAAGGACCTGTAGTCAGAAAACACTGGAAGAGTTTGGTTTGCAGAGAAATCTTTTACCTTTGATTAGTAGCACAGTGTGGAAAGTGCGTGGAATCCTTTTGCCTTTCAGAGCTTGAAGACAAGCCTTTAGCACTTCTTCCCTGGGTGAGAAGCCTGGGGACAGCTCCCAGGGATTTTTGAGCTCTGCAGCCTAGTGCATTAAATCCAACCTTACTCTGTGGAAACTTAAGTTGCCTTTGGCTGATAATGGTGTATTCACACCCAAGAGGAGTTTTGTTGTCCTGGTTCACTCTCCTGTACCACAGGTGGCTGTGGCAGTGAGTGTCAATGTAGTTTGCTTTTTTTTCAGCAGAAAAGATGATATCAAGAGAAGTAAATCTTTAAACAAAGTTCCCAAAGGTGCCCATTTTGGGCAGTGAATTTATCTGCAAGCTGAGGAGTGCAAAAAGAGTCTGAAGTTTCCCTTATTCCTGATCTGGGACTGGGAAACGGTTCCCTCATCCAGTATCTCTTTTTTTCCTTTTTCAGAATTAAGGTCATGCAGCTTTTCAAGCCAAAAAACCTTGATAGCTTAGATATTTGATTTGCAAATTACCAAATTCTCTGAAGAGTGTGACACAGAAAGCTGCTCTGTTGGGAACAGCTTGTCGATCTCAGATGCTCATCCCTATTCAAGTTCTGCAGGCTGGGAGCAGCTCAAACTTGAAATAATCACACCTATAATTCTTGGAACTGTCAGGAGGACTTAAATACCCTTCTCGCTATTTTTTAATTTGATAATCCGTGTTAATGGAAATACAGAGACCTTCAGGAGTGTTAACAGCCCTTTCCCAAAGGACTGGGTGCCAAAAGCTGGGAAGGTGTAGGAGGGGATGATGCTGTTCCTTGTCCTGTGCCCTTTCCCTGAACATTTATTGCTGCCTGTACTGAAGACAATACTTGGCAAGAAGGCCTTTGATCTGACCTGGTGGAGTCAGACTGGGTTCTGTGTTGTCAGGAAGCAGCCTGTGAAAGGTGGCCTCAGCTTTTGGTGTAACACAGTCAAACAATCCTCTTTCCCAGCCCTCTGTCAGGGCCTTCAGGCCACAAACCCGATGGTAATTGATACCACCTACCTTTGCATCACCCACTCAGTAAACCCCATCCCACACCAACCACTCCTGTGGTGGTGTCCTTTTATTAGCTGTTTTTTCCTCTTCTGCTCAAAGCAGAAACAAACAGCAAAGCCTTCAGTAAGTGCCACTGTTTCCACCACCCCCCCTCTCCTCCGACTTCCTCTGCAGCTCAGAGTTGCCTGACAGGAGAGCCCTACGTGGGACAGAGCCCACAGGGCTGGAGGAGGTTTCTTGGCTGCATGATCTCATCCCACTGAGGGGAGCGGGAAGCATTATTTTTCCTGAAGTACAGGATGCAGATTTTGTTTTGGTTGTGCTCTTTTCTTTTTCTGGGGATGGAAAGGTAATGCCGTGACTTTGGCACAAATATTGTCCAGAAGGCAAATTAACTTTACAGCAGTAGCTGTGTCACTTGTACCAAGAGCTGTGCTGTTTGGGAACAGTGTGCAGATTAATTTTCTTGTGCCTCATTCTGTGGCTCATTTGTGCTTTTTTTTCATCAAGCAGCTCACTCCTCTCGTCAGTCCTTTCCTCCTGCTTAGAATCTGATGGGGAGAGCTGGTAAAGCTGAACACCTAAAGCCATACTGTCCATGTCAGTCAGAACCTATTCATGGTGGAGTTTATGTGATTTAAATCCTTATTGCATGCAAGTGGATGTGCTCATTAAATGAGCAGCTATTCAGTACTTTAATTTTGGGTTGTATAGCCTCACACCTTCTTTGACCAAGTCATGCTCAGAGAGTTTTCATGGGCCAGAATTAATTTCCTCAGGGTGTCCTTGGTTCTGTTCATCTCAATTAAAGAAGTTAAGATGAATTCTGGAACACAAGAGGAAGGGAATATTATATCCTCTTGTAAAACTAGGTGTGTTGGGTCAAGTTTAAAATTGAAAGTGTCTCCAGGTACTGAGCCCCTGCTTTGACACAGGATCTCATTGGCTGAGGGAGGTTTGACGTGTCTCATTCCTCTTCCTGCTTTGAAAGAGGTGAAGGCACTGTGGAAAAACGATCATTAATTAGATAATATCTATGTAATTTCATGGAAGGATGAATAAATTCATCTTGGCGTCTCCAAACTCTTGGTGCTCTCAAATCTCCAGAATTTAATATCATTTAGATGGTCTGCATTGTGAAGGTTGTGGGGAATCAGGTTGCTTCTGAAAGAGTTCAAGATTGAGAATTTATCTCTGCTGGTGAGGATGGCTGATGGAAATTGTAGGTTCTTCTGTGTTCTGGGCTGGGTGGGTGATATGAGCCCTGTGTGTGTCCCACAGGTACCTGTTAATGGCAGACAGACACTGAGACTTTCAAATCCTGCCCCTGAGGCTGGACAGTGCCTTGCTCCAGTTGTTGAACTCCTCTTTTACACCATAATTATAAACCTTGCTGTTTTGCTGCCTTTGTGATTTCTGAAGTTAATAAGATACCAGGCTCTAGAACTGTTGCTCAGCTTCTTTCTTGCCACTAAACATGATGATATTTTTGAAACCGTGGCCAGGCTGCTTGAGCTCCTCAGTCTCATTTGATTTTATTCTTTTCATTTTACCCAACAGACCAGTTCTTCACCCCATTCTGGACTGCCCAAACAAGTCAGGATTAAAACTTCCCAGTCTGTGGGGGATGTGAGCACGCCCTACCAGCAGCCAGAACCCAGAAGCAGGCATCTGTCCGTCAGTGAGTATTTTGTTTGGTGAAATGTGTCATTTGGGCACTAATGTTTATGGTGTGGCATTTACGAGAGCCAGGAGAAATCGAAAGGTTATTCTAGGACAGGGCAGTTGGTTTTCCAAAGCTCTTCATGTGTTTACAGTAGAATGTTTCAGTTCCTTACTGAGGTGTTGAACAGCTGAGGAGCTGCTAAAGGGGGTGTCCCAAAGCCAGATCCATTGTGGTTAGAAATTTGGAAAGCTGATGTGAGCCCATTAAGGTTTTTATTAACCTTGGCAATGTCAATTCACGAAACCTAGATATGATATTTTTTTTTTTAATGTTGGGCTTTGGAATCTCTCCTGACTCTTGTAATCAAGCATTTTACTTGGAATCAAGGAATTACTCCTGCATATCCAACCAGTGTCTGACATACTGAGTTCCCTAACCTTTCACTCCTGGAATTACCAGATGAGTAGAGCACAAGGTGAATATCAGAGGTACACAAAAGATAATGAGAAAACTCAGGTTATTATGTGCCTTTGTTTCATTTGGGTTTCTCTTAGCTCAGTGAACTCCTTTTCAGTGGAAAGGTCCACGTAAGACTCCTGTAATTTTTACTTCTCTCTCTGGTAGATTTGTCTGATTCTTCACAATTTCTATGTTAAAACCCCCTTTATAACTGAGCAGCTCTATCCAAACCTGTGCTTGAAGGATGCTCAAAACTGTTAACTTATTATATCAAAAACTAAAACATCTGGAACAGCTTCAAAGATACATGGGGTCCAAAAAACCCAAAAAGGCTGTGATTTAGGATTTAACTCCTTGTGAAGATCAGTGAGCTGTGAAAGGGCAGGAGGAAGGTGAGAGAGCATGAAGATGGTGTTCTGTGTAAACTGCTGCTGCTGTACAAGTGAGAAAAGGTAAATTTTGCTGGAAAGAGCAGCAGAGGATGACTCTGTTACAGCAGCTATTTTGGGCTTGTCAGACTTAATACTTCAGAGGACAAGTGATGCAAGTCACGAGGGCAGTACCAGGAGCTGGGAATGGCAGAGTTGTTTTATTGGCAAGTTCTTCTCCGTGGCAAAGGACTGCTTCAGTTTTATTAACTCTGTAAACTTGAGGCTATTATGGTTATTACAGGGGTTTAGATCAGTATTTGCACTGCAATGTAAGTGTCAAATAATAAATGTGATTAAACTAGAACAGTTGGGGGGTTTGAACCAGAGTCAGATCCACTCTGTTGTGACCAGAGGGGACTGGGAGAGTGAGCTCAGAGGGAAGGTCTTGAGAACTAGACCAGTAGTTCTCGGTGTGAGGGTTGTCCAGCAAACCTGCCTGTGTCCTGTCAGGAGTCTGCTGGTCCCTTTTTGTAGAGCTTGCTTTTCTGAAGCAGCAAACAAACAAACAAGTGCTGAAAGCTTGTGAAGTACGTGACTGAAATGAGGACAGAAAGAGTTTTCCCATCCTTGCTAGTTTGAAGTTAATGTGCATGAAAAAGAGCAACATTCCTGGGTCCTGTGAAGAAGGCAGTGGTGTCCATGCACGTCTGAACACCACGTTTCTTTTTACACAGACAATTTCTACGCCAAAAATATTTTATTTAATACATATATTTCTCCTTTATTGGCATCCTGAGGTATCCAGATAATGGTGCCAAAGCCAATAGACTACAGTGAGTGTCTGTCATGGGTAAACTGTGTAGTAACAAGGGGCCCCTTCTGTGTCCCGGTTGTACAGACTCTCATCCCAGCTTGTGGATGCTCTCTGTCATTCATCACTAAAGAAACCATTAGTTTTGTTTTCTGAAGGTGTCAAGAGTACCAGACTGTTTCTCATGGAGAGTTCCAGTTCTGTCAGAGGTCTGCTGGTAATTTGGCAATAGCTCAGTCTTGCATCAATTTCTTCTTCCTCCTCTTTCCCTGTCTTTGATTTGGAAGAGGAATGGGCCCTGTTTCCTGGCGTTTCAGGCATAGCAACTCTCCTGTTCTTACCACGTGATGCAAAGAAAGCCCAAAGCAGTGCTCAACAAAAGCTTTTCGCAGAGATCCATGCAGTCCTTGTCCTCCAGGGTTGGATGGGCCTCGAGCCTGCTGTCACCAGCTCAGAGGTTTGGAAGTAAAGATAACTTTTATTTAAAAAAAAAAAAGAAGTTGCTAAGCATTCTGGCAGCACTTGTGTTTTTTCCACTCACTTCCTTTGATATACATGGATTTAGTGCCGACTTCCTTTTCCTGCCCAGGGCTGGGGGGCCTTTCCACAACAGCGGCTGGGCCGGTGCCAGCAGGGCCTGGGCTCGCTCGGGGCCGGCCGTGGATTGCGGCGGAAGGAGTGAAAGTGCTCCCGGGGCAGCCCCACGGCAGCTCCCGGGCTCATCTCCACACCACTCGGCTCCAAACGCCACGGGGAGCTCCCTGTGGAGCTGCTTGGAAAAGCGGGGGCCAGCTCTGAGCAGCAGCCTGTGGACTTGGTGGTCTCAGACGGGGTGATCTCTGACGTCTTCTCCAGCCTTAATGGTTCCACAATTCTAATAATCCCTTTTTTTCACCCCCCGTGCTCTCCTAAGTCACGCCAGCGTTGTTGTTCTTTGTGCAGTCCTCTCAAAGGTGTGTGCTCTGCTTTTCAGCCCTCTAAAAAGCCCGTGCTCTGCTTTCCAGATCTCTCCCACCAGCATTTGCCTTCACTATTACAGCAACTTCAGTAGAAAATATTTTCCTTGGGAGAAGATCTGCTGATCTTTACCCGTCTTTCCCAGCACCTGAGTACACACAGTTAATTAAAGACAGCGCTGTAAAAAGCACAGCTTGACAGCTGATCCTCAGCTGCTGTCCCCGACTTCATGGGTGACCTCAAGTAGATTGGCTGGGCCACAGCAGTTCTAGGAGCTCACAGTGGGAGCTGCAGGTGGATAAGTCACTGCAAAAAGGGGGTTTTGTTTCTTCCTGTGTCTAAAGTTTCATCTTCTTTGAGATCTGCAAGGAAAAAATAAATCCTAGGGCCGAAGTTTCTCTCAGTAGGTAGCATAACAGAAATGCTTAAGGTAGTGCCATTAATAGGTGATTAAACTGTTTTCCTCATCCTTTGGCCCTTAAGCATACTCACTGTCCATCCAGTTATCCAACTGACAGGAATTGCAGAGTTGACCTCCATGTGGTTTTGCCCAAACTGACTGCACAGTTTGATTTTTTCACGCAGCAAATCAGAAATTCTGGGGTTATTTCCAGAGGTAACAGTGCTCCCATGTGACACTGAAATTGCTCAGCTGATGCTGACTAGCAGGAATGTGCTGTCACTCAAGATAAATTATACTGACTGATGCAAACTTAGAATAAAGGCAGAAGGTTGGTTGCCCTGACAAGTGCTCTGTTTAGTGGAGATTGGCAATGAAGTTCATGCCAGGGGTTCCTGGAATCCTCTGCCTTCCCCGAGGTACTGAAATCATGCTCAGAAAGTCGAGCAGAAGAGGTTAGGAAGAGCAGGAAGCTGTGTTGGGAGTTTCACCAGTAATCATGCAGTGTCTAAACTGTCAGTACAGGTGCTCATCAAACTGTTTGGTTTTTGATGTGACCCTTCCTGGTTCTGTGTCTGTCCAGGCTCTCGGGATCACTCCAGACCTACTGTGGTCATGGAGGTGGAGGCCTGGTGTTAGAGGAGATACTTAGATTTTGTGTACCTGCACATGCAGCCTCATTCCAGCAGCATAAATCTAAGGAATATCCTTCTCCCAGGCTCCCAGAACACGGGGAGAAGCTCTCCCCCTCCGGGGTACGTTCCGGAGAGGCAGCAGCGCATCGCTCGGCAGGGATCCTACACCAGCATCAACAGCGAAGGGGAATTCATCCCAGAAACCAATGAACAGTGTGTGAGTATGAGCATGAGGGGGGGGGAAAGCAAGTCTAGCTTGTTAAGGAACTCTCTGCTGGGATCTGGGCCCTCTTTGTCACTGCCCAGTGTTCACCAGCATCAGCACCGTGAGAACACGGGAACAAATTGCCCAGAGAGTTGTGGCTGCCCCGTCCCTGGAAGTCCATCCAGGTTGGATGGAGCTCTGAGCAACCTGGGCTAGTGGAAGGTGTCCCTGCCCATGGTAGGGCAGTGGAACTGGATGATCCCTGAGGTCCTTTCCAACTCAAACCATTCCTGGATTCTGCTTTGTGCATTTAAACTGCTTCAAATTGCAGCTGTGTAAATTCAGAGCCTTTGGGTTGCCAGAAGCAGTTGCTGTGTGTACTGGGCATTGCTTCTCCACTGACTGAGCAGTTTTGGGGCTGTCACACATGTGTGCTCAGATTTCCTATTGCCAGGTTTGTGTGACCCTCTTGCTTTTGAAACTCCGCTCTCCATTCAAAAAAAGTAGGAAGTGAGGCCAAAGGGCAACTCGCAGGTGGAGGCAGCAATGCAGCAGCACCAGCAGAGGCTGTTCCTGGAGGCACTTGGGATCAAAATGCAGCACAAGGCTGACTTAAACTTCCATTTTTCGCAGCAGAGTCCTTCCAACACCTAAAGCAGCGTCTCAAATTTGATAGGAACTCAATTTCCGTGGGAGATAAGGGAAAAACATGCATTTAAAAAGGCTTAGACTCCCCTCTTCAGCTGGACTTCCTCCAGACAAGCAGTAGTGGGCTCTGATCCTCTTCCTCTGAGCCTCTCCTGAGCACTGGACTGCACTGATGTTGCCTTGTGATTTCTTCTGTGTTGCAGATGCTGGACCCTCTAAGCAGTGCTGAAAACTCGGTGTCAGGAAGCTGCCAGTCCTTGGACAGGTCAGCAGACAGGTACAAATGTACAGACTGGTAGGAACGTATGTGCTCAGATTGAAAATGCCAGTTGTAACTCAGGCAGAAGTCGTGTTTTCCACCTCATAAATTTTCTTGGAGAGAAATAAGAACTTATTTCCTACCTATATCCCAATATATTTCTTAAAGAGAATTAACTCTGTCTTAAGGCTGTTTTATTTTCTGGCAAAACCGCAGACCAACAAAACTGGTGCTTCAGTGGCTTTGTGTTTTAAATACAGAGTTCTAAAGTGAGCAGTCTGTGTGGAGCCAACACTCTGAGAACATCTGGCTGCAGAGGTTTTAAATCTCTTTTAGACAAGGCTTTACTGGTTCACTTACAAAATAAAATGAAAAAAAGTACCCCAAACTGCTCTAAGGTTGCAGGAATAGATCATTGCACTAGATTGCTATGTCCTGCAAGATACAAAACTAATTCCAGAGGGAGGCTTTTTCTTTGATGAAGAGCTTGTCACAGTTTGATGCTCTGGGTCTTTTTCTTCCCTTTCTGTGCTGTTGGTGGTGTTTGATGGGCAGCCAGAGGTTCTGTTAACTTGAATAGCAAATGTGGCTTCCCAGCACCTGTTTTTAGGATTCCTCCAAGCTAATTCCTGTAGGTAAAGTGTGCTTTTATGTCAAGCACTTGAGGTTTGGGTTTGAAGCCATTCCCTTCCTCCAGTTTATGGAGTCACAAGGAAACACTTGCAGTGAACTGTGTTGTTGAGGGGCCATTGCTGATTTGTCAGCTGTCCTCCTCTCCCCTTTCTCTGCCTTAAGTGAAGAAGGGGAAGCAATGAAAAGCTTTCCTGGTTTATTTGTTGCTGGAGTGGCATCATCTGGGAAAGCTGTTTGTGTATTAGGGAAGGAGTCTCGTTTGGGAGTCTGAAAGCTTGTATGAGGCTACTCCATTTACACTGGTTAACAGAAAAAGTGCCAGTAGCATGGCTTTGGCACAGATTGAGTTTGTGTAATCTCTTGAGGTGGGAAAGACCTTGTGCCAAGCAAGGGGCCTTGCTCAGGCTTGCTGGAGGAGTGCTGCTCACTGGGGAGGAACACGTGGGTTGGAAGCAGTGTTGGTGCTCAGGTTTTCGTGAGAGGAACTCCTGTCCCTCGTGGTAAATCTCTACTGCCCTACAGACAGTGTGCTGCAAGTGCTGCCCTGTTCTACTCTTCCTCTCAGCCTTGGTTTTAGCCTTCCACTTTCCATGTCTGAAGGAGTCACTGAATTTTATACCACAGACTGAGGAAACATGAAAGAATGGCTCAAACTGAACAGAAAGGCTTAGCCTGGCTTTAGCTTTGCAGACGGAGCCTAAAATCATTGCAGGGACACGGGTTTGAGAGTCACCATTACCCATCTGCAAATGTATTGACTCCTATTTAAAAGCCTTGTAGGTTTTGCTGTGGTGGGCAGCAAAACTTATCCTTGCCTTCTTTCTTTGCTAGTCCTTCTTTTCGGAAGTCACGGATGTCGAGGGCACAAAGCTTTCCTGACAATAGACAGGAGTTCTCAGGTATGTCACTGCTGCAAAGGGCGCTCGGGGCTGCTCGTGTGTAAATAGAACTTCCATTGGAAGTTAAACTTTTTGAAGGAGCCTCACTTGTGTCTTTGCCTCCCCCTCCAGACCGTGAGAATCAGATCTACGACAAGGCAGGGAAAGGTGGGACTTACCCTCGGCGCTACAACGTCTCCATGCAGCACAAGGACTACAATGATGGTGAGTTGATGTTCTCAGACCTTCCATTCCAGGCTGGAAAAACAAGGTGAGGCAATGGCAACCTCTAGAGATGAGTGTAATTCCCAGCTGAAGAGCCTGGAAGAGCCCTGGGCCTTGCAATGGGTGCTGGAGTTGATGGTGCTGTGCGTGATGCCTCATTTTCATGGAAACACTCTATGGTTGTTTGTAATTCTTGGTTTACTTTGTAATTCTTTGTTTACTCCGTGCTTTCTGGGAATATCCAGGATGATCAGGGACTGCTGGACTTGGGCAGAGTTGTTAGCCTTGGCCATATATAGCAGGTTCCTACCTCAGGGGTTCGTTATGCTCTGCTAATTCACAACTCAAGCTTGTTTCTGGGTCTTTTAAATATAGCAGGGACTTAAAGAATTACATCTCTGCTCCTCAGATGGCTTCATGCAAATTAACCTCTCAAAATTTCATGAGGTGCAAGTCACCATAATCTCTGTTTATGGTTTTTATTTCCAAGTCCAGGCACGTTATCTAGAAAGCCATTCTGGGAGTCGTCGTTAACCAGCCTCAGAGCTTGTGTGATAGCCTGTAAACCAGATTTTTGCTTTGGAAGGCAAGTTCAGATCTTGCACCACAGCACTGAGGGCATTACGAAGTGTTCACTGCCTGGTTTGGGAATGATCCAGAGCCGTACTGAGCTCAGGCAGCATCAGCCCTGAACTGTTATATTTTTGCATCTCCTCTGTTTGGCGGCGGCTTCTGCAACCATTTCTTTAAAACCCTTACTTTCCCCCGCTCCAGGCCGGAGGACGTTTCCCAGGATACGGCGTCACCAAGGGAATCTGTTCACCTTGGTGCCTTCCAGCCGTTCCCTGAGCACCAACGGGGAGAACCTGGGCCTGGCGCTGCAGTACCTGGACCCGCGGGGCCGCCTGCGGAGCGCCGACAGCGAGAACGCCCTGGGGGTGCAGGAGAGGAACATTCCCACCAAATGTAAGCACTCCCTGAGCCCAGCTGGGGAAAGGCCTTCCCGGTCGTAGAGACGAGCTCCAGACCTGACACATGACCATCATTTGGTATTACCAAGCCCTTAGAACCCCACATCGTTACCTGGCTGTGTTTTTGAGGCCAGTTTGTCTCACAAAGACCTGTCTTCTTTTTCTTCTCTCCTTTTTTCTGCACTGGGAGCTGGTTTTAACTTTAGAAAGCCTCAGAAATTTAGCTCAGAAGTAAAAAAAAAAAGCTACACTGAATCTTTTCAGGGCTCTTAAAACAGTCAGACAGGCTTGTTTATTTTCTTGATACATTAACATTTATAGTCAGGCTTGTGGGTTACACTTATTTTACTAGTGGAGGGCTGTATATATTTCACTTGCTCTTTAGTAGAAAGATTTACTTCTGTTTTAATAGCATCCCTGAGTTGGTTTTTTGGATAACTTTCTATTATAAAAAAAGAAATGGAACATAAGTCATTACTGATGAACTTCAGATACCCCATCCAGTAATTTAGGGATCGAAATGAAGAGTAAGCTTGCAACACTGAAATACCGACTGGCAGTAAATCTGATTAAATTAGACATGGCAAAGCTAATCTCTCAGCTCTTCTATATTTTCACACTGTCCAGATGGCTGGTTCCTGTCTTTGTTTTTAGAGTTTCTTGTTAGATACAACATAATTGGATGCATTGCACTGCAGGAGACTGGTGGTGTTGCTTTCAAAGTTGGAGCTGAAGCACCGTTTTTTGAGTGAAATGCTTGGGGATTTAGGGCAGTCTGGAAAACTGGGCTCAGGTATTGATCTCTGGTCAGGAGACTGCTGCCTGTGGAATGTGAGGAGTCCTAATTCCCTGAGGATATAACCTCCTGCTGGGGTGTTGGAGGTGGCTGCTTTAGCTGGGTCTAGTGTATATTTTGATTGGAATCTGATTGTTGAGCAGCTAAAGAAGGTGCACAGACTATGCTAACCTTACATCTTTATCACTGTCTAGTAGGGAATTATGACTTTAATTTTTCTGCTGTAGAAAGAGCTTTGCAGTGAAATCCTTCCCACGGGAAAAGGAACCTCGAGCTGCCTTGGCAAAGACCTCAGAATAATGTCCTTCAAGTTGTCCCAGAAGTTTAAAGTCATTCCCAGCTGGGTGGGATTGATTTAGCAAGGCTGATCCAGCTCTTCCTCACCTGATGCATGTGATAACTCCAGATCAAGGGTTGGAAGATGCTCTTTAAGTGCTGCACCATCTCTTGAAGTAGCGGGTTTGTAGAATCCACCTGCTGGCAAAATGAAATGTCATCAACTCCACCAAACAACTTTTCTGTAGTACATGTTTTGTGGTTTCATTTTAATGGGACACCACTCAGCAGATCCTGAGATGGTCAGATTCTGGTCAGAGCTCTGCCCCCGACTCCCTTACACTGGGAGAGGCGCCTCGTGTTTGTTCAGCTACAAAACACCTGCTTCCATCCCAGTGGGGAGGAGCTGGGTCCTTGAAAAGACCAACCATTGCTTTCAAATGGTATAGTGAAATGAGGAATCATTCCTGTTCTCTTTCAGCTCCCAGTGCTCCAATAAACTGGCGACGAGGGAAACTGCTGGGCCAGGGCGCCTTCGGCCGCGTGTATTTGTGCTACGACGTGGACACGGGCAGAGAACTCGCAGCCAAACAGGTCCAGTTTGATCCAGAGAGCCCTGAAACGAGCAAGGTAATGCTCAGTTCAGCTTCTAAAATCCTGCAAAATGCCTCTGTCTGTCTGTCCTTAAAAGCTGGAGTCTTATTTTAGTACCTGCTAGGGTTTCGAGTCACGTGGAGAAGAATAGGAGCCATTTAAAAAATTACTTTTTTTTGTATTATTAACTTCAGCCTGAAACTGAAATCCATTTTCTGGGCTTCATTTTTGGCTCTCCCTTCTCAGCTTTTTGGTTTGTTGCCAGGTTACTTGAGGAATACTAGACTGCCCTGTGTTCCTGGTTAGACATGGACATGAATGAAACTAAACCCAGAAAGAGTTGGAGTTTTTTTTTCTTTTTTGGGGCAAAAAAAAGGCTGCTTGCACTTGCAAAACCCACTTCTGGGTTTATATGGTACACCCTGTATCAACTGTGTGAATTACCAGTTTTCACTTCTGAATTCTCCCTGTCCTTAAAACAAAGTGAGCTGTGGTGTGTAAATTAATCAAGGAGAGGGATGTGACAACACATTAGAAACAGTGGAGATGGGAAAGGGCACCTTGAAGTTATGGGATAGCTGGAATGGCTGTTGCGTTCTTGCTTGTGATTTAACAATGTACCAGTTTCCCACTATTGAACAAATTCACTTTGAGCTGAAATAACCGATCCATGAAGATTTAATTATTCTGATTTTATATGGGATACTGGTGCCAAGATAAGTCTTAAATTGGGAAGTTCTAAGTTCTACCATGTCTGCTAAAAATCAGACAGTAACCCTGAGCCAAGGAGGAACAGGCTGGAATATATTTTGAAGGCACTGAAACCCCAAACCTTAAATTATCACTTGGCCTGATTAAGCAGCTTCCTCTGGTTTATATATCCCTACAGCATCCAGGTCCTTGCTCTGAGGAGCTGCATCCTCTCCCAGAGTGAGAGAGCTGAACCTGACACCTTCCAGTGGCAGGGCTGGAGAGAGTTCAGTGGGACTAATTTTTGGGGGAAACCATTGTTTCCATAAATCCTCGTGCTTCAGTACATTTGATGTTCCTCCCCTTCATTCCCTGGATTCAGCAAGAACTTGATACTTTTCCTGGGCAACAAACATCTGTGATTCCATCTGAAATTGCTGTAGAGCCCCTTTGCTTTTGAGCTGTGATACCCTTACCAAAGCAAAGAACCAATTTGATGTACAGAGCTGCAGAATCCTTGAAGTAAATCAGAGAGGAGATCTTTTGTAGGGTTGATTCCAGTAAAATCATCAGTGTGAATTAGGGCAGGACTGAGTGACAGAAGTTTAGGAACTCTCAGCACCTCTAGTTTTGCTCTCTAAAGAGTTGAGATTCCTACAGAGAGACTCCTGGCAGTTCTGTAACTGTGGTCAGAGCTGTTTAATAATTAACACTCCCTGCCCTCAGCTTAGTGTGAGAAGTGAGGTTATACCTGTGTTGTGGGTGAAGAAAATCAAGGCAAGAAACAAAGTTTTTCTGGTACTAAATCCATATAAGATCCTGCCTTTGTTCTACACCAGTACTTGCCTGCTGATGATACAGGAGGATTCCTGTGAAGCGCTGGTAGTGTTTGCCATGGATTACTTTTCAGGGCAGTAGTGGTTTCATCTTGCCAGTGACACGACAAATTTATTAGGATGGACTATTTCCTGGGGCTCCAACTATTTTCTCCTTCAACATCCATAGGAAGTGAGTGCCCTGGAGTGTGAAATTCAGCTGCTGAAGAACCTCCAGCACGAGCGTATCGTCCAGTATTACGGCTGCTTACGGGATCGGGCGGAGAAGACCTTGACCATCTTCATGGAGTACATGCCAGGGGTAAGAGCTGGCACAAGCAGCACAGTCATGGATCACACAGGGAGATTTGTGGGTTTGGTAGTTGGTTTATTAGTTGCTGTGATCCTCCTGACTATGTCATCCACCTTAGACCCTCTCAGGGCTGCCCCTTCTCATCCTGGGTTATAATGCCACCACTTCTATTTTATTTATGCCCAAGTAACCTCTTTGGGGGTTTTTTTTCCCTTCAGTGTCTTGTACTTGAAATACATTCTCTTTATTAGTCACTAAAGCCAGTTCTTTTGTTCAGTCTAAATTTGTCCTACCAAAGTACTTTAGAGGACTTGGGCCAGCTTGTAAATCATAATAACTGAATTACAGTCACGGTACAGCAAATGAGACTAAAACTGACCCTGCAAAAAGAGAGACTTTTGACCTGGATCAGTCTGCTGAACTGTTTTATTGCTTGTCTTCACAACCAGTTGTGCCAGCATGGAGGAAGCAGACAGAACCTCCTTAAGCTATTTTTGCCATAAAGCGTGTCCTTGCCGTTCTTTAAAAGGGCTCCTTAGGGCGGGTTGCTCAGAGAGCCTCACAGAGAGGCTTTAGAAGAGGCCAAAGCTCATTACTGGGCTGGTTGTTGGGGGTATCACACAGCCGTGGCTCGTGGGAATTGAATGGAGACTGCAAGATCTGTGGTCTGTCACTTCCTTGCCAGCGTTTTCTGTTTGCTTTTGGTGCAGGGGTCAGTGAAAGACCAGCTGAAGGCGTACGGAGCCCTGACGGAAAACGTCACCCGGAAATACACTCGGCAGATCCTCGAGGGGGTCTCCTACCTTCACAGCAACATGATTGTGCACAGGGACATAAAGGGTGAGATCAGCTGCTGATTTAGATGTGCCACCTGCTAAAGAAACCCTGTAAAGAGACCAAGTGTTATGAACTCGGTATCCTGGCTGAGGCTTCTGAACGTTGCTTTGCTCAGTTATCCCGTTTAGGTCTTACATCCACGTGCAGGGCTTAGGGAAGGTCGTGTTCTGGGCTGGGTAAGGGAAGTTGGGGTGTTCTCTCTACAGGACCTGAGAGAAGTTGGAAGCCTCTAGTTCTTGGGAACACTCCTCATCTTTCTCTCACGCTCTGGCAAGACCAAGTTGAGTTGCCACCTGACTTTCACTGATCCGTCAGACACACCCATTTTCACTGTGGATTCCCATCTGATTTCCTCCCTGCTTGGCCACAGTGCTGTTTCTCAGGTGGTTGGCATTCCAGTTGCCATAAGGGCTCCATGCCTGCTCTTAACAGTCCTGCTGACCTCAGGCCCTTGTGGCTCTCCTGCCTCCTCTGTGTGAGAAACCTCCAATCTTCCACATAGAGCCTCTGATTAGTGCTTAATCTTCCTCTTCCCAGTATAACCCCATGGAGCCAGCCAGTCTCCTTAGGAGTGACTGTCAGCAGATGTGACAGACATCACACAGACTTTTCTGTGCCCTAGAGGGATCAGGAGGGTTGGTGGCTGCAGGAAAACTACCCCCTTGTTCCTGCCTGTAAAATCTTCACTGCATCCCCTCTAAGCTGGCAAAGAGAAACGAGCTGCTGATTCTTGAGTAACACCTTGTGTGCTGCTCACTTGGGGCTCTTTGCCAAATTGTCTCCTACCTGGTGGGTTATTCACTGGTTTGCACCCCGTTAAGCCAACCTGTTACCTTTCCTTCAGGGATGAATGGACAGTGGGCAAGTGAAGTGATAAAACTCTCCCAGCACAAGTGCTGATCTGAGAGGAGGGGTGTTTCATGTAGGCACACACAAGATAATGCCAACACAGGGTTCTTGATCTCATAGTAGCTCTGGAGGAAAATTGGTTTTGGTGTCTAAACCTCGGTTTGTGTCCACATGCAAACCTAAGCTCTAAAGTTTTCTTTTTTCCCTGGTGCTTCATGTTCAGGACCTCTGACCAAGTAAAGTGAAGATTGACTTGTTTATTGTAGGAGTTCAAAGTGGTTTAATTGGCTACATCTGTTACCCAGCTGACCAGAAAGCAATGCTTGCACTCACCAAAGCAGCATCCCAATAAAATCCTTCTCTCCACAGCTCTGTTCTCTCTCAGCCTGTGGCCTGGGGGGCCTGCAAGGCTGCCTGAGCTGTTTACAGGCACTGTAACAATGCTGGTGCTGACTCAGCTTTCATTTCCCTCCCCCCTTCACTTCCTTGTGTTTTTCCCTGAAGTTTTTTTCCCATTTACAGCCATTAGCAATTGGCTTGTCTACAGCCTGAATTAAAGAAAATGATGCTTAGCAGGTCACCTGAGGCTTAACGGGGAAGGAGCCATCCCGTGAGCAACGGGTGTCTCGGGTTGGATATCGGCTCCGGAGCCGTGGATCCAGCAGCTGGGTCGCGTGGAAACAGCTGTCCTCGGGTTTTGTTTCTGTGCAGGAGCCAATATTCTCCGTGACTCTGCTGGGAATGTGAAGCTTGGGGACTTTGGGGCCAGCAAACGGCTGCAGACAATCTGTATGTCTGGGACAGGCATCCGCTCCGTCACCGGCACTCCGTACTGGATGAGCCCGGAGGTGATCAGCGGGGAAGGCTACGGGAGGAAAGCGGACGTTTGGTGAGCCTTTCGCTTTCTGCCCCACAGCTCACTTTATCTGGAGCCACACCAGATGCATTCTGCCATCCATAAACCCAAACTCCCGTTTTGTCTGGATCAGAAGTCGAAGGTGAAGTCATTGGTTTGAACTCGAGGCATGACCTGCTGCAGTGTCAGCACCCAAGCACTCGTTTAGCTTTTCAGGAACAGTTTTAGTCTTTCAGGAACAGTTTCCACTCATTCCTCCCCTGAACTGGTAGCTGGTTTTTTGCTCTCTGACTGCTGCAACATTGTCATCCTTCTTATGCTTTCAGGAGGGATTCTTGGGGTGTCTTGTGCAGGGCCAGGAATTGGGTTGATGATCCTTGTGGGTCCCTTCCAATGCAGGATATTCTGTGATATCCCTTAGAAGAGCAACTGAAGGTTGTTTAGGGAGAGCCCATTCATTTTGTTATAAAATGAGTTATGCTTAAAATGTCCTGGAAATGAATAGAATTTGAGCTTAAAAGAAAAGGTGCACGAACCTGGAATAACACAAAAGATCCAGGTCAGATCAGAGATGGTCTGCATGAATGGAAACTGTGGCTGTGCTATTATTGGCACAGCCAAGAAATAGCCTCTGTCGAAAGAGCAAAATGGTCCTGTGCCAAAATGTTGGGTTTGGAGGCCTTAAAAAGGTGAGATTATAAAACTAAACTGAGCAACAGCAACAAAAGGTCTGTTTGTGCCTCCACAGTAAAGCAAGGCCTGTTCCCTGAACAAGCAGGGAGTGGAAATGCAGCTGAAATGTCTCGTGTGGAAAGAGTTAAGCTCTGCAGACTCCCCCAGTTGGGATGCTTGGGGAGGGATTGGAGCACGTGCCCTTCCCCCTGGGCTGATGCAGTTGTGGATTTCCTCTTGCTGCTGACATTGGTCCATTCCCATCAAAGAGTCGCTGCCGTTGGCTGGGCTCCAGTTCCTACAATCCCAGCCATTATTTAGGGGGGTCAGAATTTTCCAGTGCAGTTGGTCCCAGGGTGGATGTGGATGTGCATGGCCGAGGGGCTCAGAAACGTAACAGATCCATCCACCTGGCTCTGAGCCACTGCTGCAGGCCCCTCTCCAGTTTTCTTTTTCCTAAATAGCAGAATATGTGAGCTATTTGTTATTGCTGGAGTGACTTGACATGAAAAACATTCCTGCTGTTTGCTGAATATCTTAAAGAAACCGGATCTGCTTAAACGGTATAAATCAGTCTAAACAATAATATATCCCTGCTTGCTTTTGAGCAAACCCCCCAGCACTTCAGCACACATGGTTTGCATTTTCTGTACTCTCCTCTGGTAAGTCTGAAATGGCTGGAAAACTGTGTAAAATTTTCACGTTGGATTTTAAACCTTGTAGAGAAATCGGTTCTTGCATATTCACTGGATTTAATTCCTCTCCTTCCTTGCCTTGGCAGTTGAGGCAAGTCTGCCTCTGAAAATGTCTTTTCCTTGTTTTTCACCTCAAAAGAGGGTTTAGTTTAAAGGTAGAGGAGGCAGTTTTGCCTTTTTAGTGGAAAGATGTGATAAAAACACAAGACTGGATATTAAAAGTTCACTGACTGCTTTTGCTTAATCCATGGCCTGGAGGAAGCAATTAATCCTTTTGGAATAAAACCCAATCACTGCAGTGCTGCAGAACCATCTTCCCTGGAAAAGTATTGGTGTCACGTTTGCCTCGGAAAGGTGGCTCAGCCATGTCCCCAGAATCCTATTCTGGCCTTGAAAAAGCCTGCAGAGCCCCATTAACTTTACAAGGAATTTTTCCTTTAAGGTAATGATGCATCTGTCCCACTGGGATTTGACTTACAGCCTTCCCACTTAGGAGCTGTTACGACTTTAATTAATTTTTGACTGATGCTTGGTTTCTTGTGGAGGTATTATTAGGTTGGGTTTTTTCCCCCACGTGGGCATTCCAAGGTTGTGACTGAGAAGGGCTTTTGCTGAAATGGCTTTGTGGGGTCAGCGAGCTCTGATTCACTTGGTTAAAAAGTCTGTTTTCCACCTTGCAACTCAGCAAGTTGAGCATCTGAGCAACCTGGTCTAGTGGAGGGTGTCCCTGCCCATGGCAGGGGCGTGGAACAAGGTGAGCTTTAAGGTCCCTTCCAACCCAAAGCATCCTGTGATTCAGTGCATTCCTGTGGTGTAAGTGCCTTTGAGTTCCAACAGTAGCAGCAGCACCTGAAGAACTGAGGTCAAGTGGTACCTTCAGGGCACCTCATGTGTACGTCCTGTCACTGTGCTTCACTGAGTCAATCCTCACTTGTGTTTCTCCTGCCTGCTTTCCCAGGAGCCTGGCCTGCACCGTGGTGGAGATGCTGACAGAGAAGCCCCCGTGGGCAGAGTACGAAGCCATGGCCGCGATCTTCAAAATCGCCACCCAGCCAACCAACCCCCAGCTCCCCTCCCACATATCAGAACATTGCCGGGACTTCCTAAAGCAGATCTTTGTGGAAGCTAGGCACAGACCCTCTGCTGAAGAGCTGCTCAGACACCAGTTTGCACAGCTCCAGTACTGAATTACCTCCCTTGCTCGCAGCTCCTGCTGGGCTTTCCGTGCCCCGTCTGGTCTCGTTGCAACTGCCCGTTGTGGTGCTGCATCTTCAAAATGCCAACTCACCTGGCCTAGTCCTTTGGGGAAGTTATGCCAAGGAACTTGGGGTCTGCTCTCGTGCCTGATTCCTTAGTCTGCTGGATGTTCATCCTGCCAACGGCTGGATTTTTGCCCTGGATGTGACCTTGCAGCTGGCTGCTTGTTTTCTGCAGGCCCGGGAACGGGAATCCAACAAGTTGGATCCGCTGGTTGAACGTGAAGAAATCTGAACCCAGGTGGGAACTGGGAGAGCTCCACTCTTCAGAACAGAAACATGCCATGTCCTCCAGACCAGCTCTGCCTGTGTGAGTCCCTGGTTTCCAGCCACGGGCTCCAGAGCCATCTGCAGTCCCTGAATCCAGCCAAAAGCCATGTGTCACGGAGCATGCGCTCGCTATAGTATGATATATTTTTCTTCTTAAGTATTCAGCATCTGAAGGTGTTCAGAAAATATTGATTCAAAAGTATGTGAATAGCGTTATTTTATAATGAGCCCATGGATTTTGGGGTGGGGGTGAGGGAGGTCTTTCTAACCAAATGTCAGGATAATCAGACGAGTTTCAGCAGAATGCAATCGCTCCAGGGCCTGAGGGAAGGACTTTCCTTCTGACATTGGAAAATCCAGAGCTCGATTTCCAAGGCTCGATCTGCCCCAGCATTCAGGCACTGTCAGTTTGTGTACTCATAGCCAGCAATTCTGTGCTCCTGCTTCTCTCTCTGGGGCTGCTGGGTCCAAACAAAACCCCTCTGGGAGGGAGTTCTGCAGAACAGCTTCCTGCCGCATCCATCCGTCTTTCGGGCTGGTAACACTTTGCCATCCTTTAAACCAAAGATAGTCCATCTGGTGCCCAGGAATTTCCTTCAGCATTTCTTTGAGCACCTGGCTAATGGAAAATCGAGTTTTTTGTGGGTAAATTAGCTGGACACTCGTTTTTCTTGTGCAGGGGAAGTTGGAATCGAACTCGGCCCTTCAGTGTGGTTTGTTTTATAGGTATGCAAGGGGTTATTTAAGGCTTCCATAAAATGCCCAATTTAAATAAGCTTTTTAGGAGTTCAGTCAAACAAGGAACCAGAGAGAACATTTGAAATGGTAGCAAATATCTAAAATTACCTGGAGATCCCCACAGAGGTGCCAGCAAAACATATCCAAGTGATTTTGCTTTTGAGAGGTACCACAAGGCTGAGAAGTGAGTTCCTGATGGCCTCAGACCCTCTCAGTTGGTTTGGGCATCAATAATCCGTGTTTCATTCATGAAAGACCATCAGTTTTTAAGTGCTGAGGATTCGTGGAGTAATTATAAGTTACCTCTGAGAAATGAAACTAAGAAAAGCAAATGTTAATTAGCTAAAATATTGCTTTATAAGGCAACACTAAAGGTGTTCTGCTCTTGTATTGGGAACCATATTAAGGCTCCACACACCTCCACTCTTCTCCCCCATAAAAACTTGAAAATTGCTTCATAATGCAGTAAAATTAAGTTTTTAAGTGAATGCTAATGGCAGGATAAGGCAACTTTTAATGAAACCAAGCTCCTTGAACACGTGATAAATACTGTGTTGAATTAAAAATAAAAATAAAAAAAGGAAAAAAAGAACCCTAAAAACCCCAAGCAACCAAAAGTCCTGAAAGGATTTAAGAGTCTGAAGTGTTTTTCCTGTGCCAAACCCAGAGCAATGTATAACCAGTGAAAGCTGGTTCCCCCTCCCTGCGCTACGACAAGGATGCACTGTTCCGGTGGCAGGCACTGAGGGGATACCTTTCCTGAAAGCCCTCGCTCCATAACTTATTTAGTTCCAGTGAGAGCACTTCTATTGATCTTTTTCCCAGCCTGGAACATGACTCCAGGTTGTCGAGGCCCTTGGCCTGAGTCCTGGCCTGCACTTCACTGTTGCACTGAGGGGAAGTGAGGGCAGGATGCAACTGCTCGGGTCAGGGAGCCTTTCACAGCGCTTTGCTGGGCAATGTGGGACCATCCCTGGAGTCTGGGTGGCAGGATTAGGGGGGTCAGCACCCCTGAGGGGCCCAGCATCACTCTGGAGCCTTGCAACCAGCACCTAAATATACCAAAGATTGGGATCTTTACTCGCCACCCTTCACACTGCAGCGATGGGGACGTCTGCAGGGGTTTCTCTCTCTCTCTCTCCTTGGCTTGTCCTCACCAAATTGAGACCTTCTCCCGTGGTTTTCCCTTGTTATCCCACCACGCTGTGCTCTGGGAGAGAACAGGGCATGAGGAAATGGTGTCACTTTTAACGTTTCAAAGCAACTCAATCCTCAGGACCCGCTGTGGCTTTTTACCTCATCCGCGTCACGGGAGGCTGTTCCAGAGCAGAGCAAAGAGCCCCAGGGACTGATGGGCTCGGTCCTGGCCCTTCCCTATGCTGAGATGTGCCTACTCTGTGTATCCACCTGTATTCCAGCCTGTAGTAAACGGAATTAAATAGCTGTACAGTGACAGAGAACATGGGGTGCCAGCTTGGACTTGTGTTTTGCAGCCCCCGGCCCAGCACCGCCCGTTCGGCACAGGAACAAGCCAAAGCATTACCTGTCTGTTTGGAGATGCACTTTTATGAATGTAGTTTATATCGCTCTTTTTTAGCTCTTTTTACATCATGTAAACAGTGATGCCTCATACTTTTTTTTTTTTATTTATATCGTAAAAGATCATATTTGATGATTTTTATATATATCGACTGTTACGGGGCGGGGGGGGAAAGGGGTGGGGAGGGGGGCGGGAGGAGGGGAAATAAATTTGATGCCTTTATGAATTTAAAAAGGAAAAAAAAGCAGCTGGTTTTGCAGAGAATTTGCTGATGGTTTATAACAAGTTAGAGCCAAGCCCCAAATGCTCCTTTGTTTCCTCACAGCCCTCTGGAAAAGGAAGATCTGGATTCCTGAGTCCACTGCTCCGGTGAATAACTTGGGGCTGATATTGATCCCATGGGCTCTTAACAGCCTTGGCTGCAAAAGAGTGGCAAGTGGACATAAATGTAATTATACCTCAAAATTGAATTACATCTGGCCTCTTTATGCTGGCAGAATTGGGAAAAACTGGGAATAAACTCGTTCAGGGGAGGGTGGAGGAGGAGTGCCAGGCTGACAATAAGCTATTGTGTCCATTCCAAATGTCATGTTGAGTTTCCTGCTGTTCCTTCCAGGGAGGGATATATAAGGAATGTTGAGTTTTGGGATCCTTGATGGAAGGTGCTGCAGAAATGGAGGATATTCTGTTTGACAAAGAATTTGTCAGCATCCCAGTATCCTGAAACGGTTGCAACTGGGCAGAAAAATGTCTGAGACTCCCATCAGAGAGGAACTTGGGGGTTGTCCCTGAGTTTGTGAGGAAACAAACTGGTGGCATTTCGGGCTTGGTGTGACGATTCTGTGCATTCCAGGTTATTTGCTTGCTCTCCAGAAGATCTGAGCTTTGCCCATTCTAGTGGCAGTAGGTTGCAGCAATTTGGATTTATTTTAGTTTTGGAGTAATATTCCAAAGGACTTGACAGCTCCTGCTGCCATTAATTACCAACACAAATTGCCCAAGAGGGAAACTGGTACCTGCTCAAGTGACACGTGTTGTTTCCAAGTGCCCAGAGCTGGGATAAATTGCCCCATAAACACCAACATTTCCGTTGTAAACGTGGGTTTGGGTGGGCAAAGGGGGGAGCTGAGTGAGGTCCCAGGGACTGGGACAGTTCAGAGGTGAAAAGGAGGATTTTATCCCCACCATAAACGGTGCAGAACAGGGAGAAGTGGCTTTAACCTGGATTGTGCAGAAGACCTTGACCCAGTAGTCTCTATATTCCGACCGGGGGCTTGCAGTGCAAAGCCAGGCCAATGTATCGTTTTATTTACAATAAAATTATCATTTATATGAAAGCCTGTGCCGGTGGTGGTTGTTGCAGTCTAGTGTCTCTTCCTTCTGTGGAAGTGGTGCCCCTCAGGATAAGTCAGTAAAGCTGTTTTTCCTTCCCACCAAGGACCTTAAATGAAGGAGGAAGTTTTTCCGTTCTGGAGTTTCTCCCTTGGGACAGATGGAGAAGTGTCCTGTTTGTGATGTCGCCTCTTGGGTCAGGTGAGTGTGTGCCCTGGGGAATCCCTGAGGAATCTGGATGGTCTTGCATTGACTACACCAGTGATTTGGGTCAGGAGAAGCTTTGCTGTCCCTGAGCAGGGCAAGAGAATGGGGAACCACATCTCCAAATATTTTCAGGCGCTGTTTTTTTCCAGCTCTCTATCTTAGGGAAGGACAGAAATGGTGCTGCTATAAAGGCTCATTTTTTCCTGTTTAAGCAGCTTTTCCCCTTCAGTGTCACCATCCCTTGAGTGTCATCAGGGTCCCTTGAGGAACTGGCCTCCCCAGCCCTGACCACAGCCTGTCTCTGATCCTTTTCCCAGGCCATAGTTGTTGTCAGTTAAATACTGAAATGTTTGTCCATGTAAAATGTGAACAAACCAGGATTAAGGGCTTGACCAGCTGATGCAATAGAAACCCTTCTATGAGCCAAGCACGTGTGTGGGGCTTGGGGCTGTGCCAGGACAGATGAGAACCATCAAGTGGAGTCATCCCAGGAGAAAAATGTCTCATGGAACTGGAATAAACCACCTCCTGCTGCCTCCTGACACCCTCTCTGTGTGTTAGAACCCACAAACCCTGCCTTTGCTGAAGGAGGAACTTGGGAATTCCTCATTAACTTCACTTGAGGAGGTTCTTCCCAAGGCTGATGCCTTCCTTCTCTGTTCCACCTGGGGTGTTCACTGGTGATATTTGCTTTGTGAACATGGGGTTCACCTCAGCCTTTTCTGATGGTCTGTTTTCTCCTGGACTCCCCTCCTGCTCACCGCTCTCAAAAGTAAGTAGCTCCACAGTAATTCTGCTTTCCACAGATACAGGAGTGTGCATTCCTGACTGGAATCTTCCCCACAGAATCTCCTGAGCTGGAAGAGACCCACAGGGATCATCAAGGCCCCCAAGAATCCCACCTGTCGTGTGGTGGTTGAGCAGGGACTGGGAGAAAAAAAATATCTGGAGCCTCCAAGGTAGAAATGATCAGCCCCAAAACACTGACTAAGGCACAAAAGAAATGCAGCAAAACCCCTCGATTGCCTTTTTATTTCTTGTAATTCGTGTTACGTGCGTCGTGTGGCCCAAGGGAAGGACTTAAGGTGAGTTCCCTCTCTAAATCCACTTCTGAGGCAAATGGAATTTAAATTATCTTTGCAGAGGTTGGCTGTGCTGCACTGCTGGGGCTCTCTGTGTTGGGATAGTCAAGTCTAAACCAGGAGCAATGACTCCTGGATTTAATATTGGCAGGGTTGGGGGGGTGTTGCATTATGTTATATCCAGGAAATGCTGGCACGATCCTCTCTCATGTCACTGGTTCTGCTGCTGATCCCTGCCTGGTGCTCTGTGTCTCATCCAGAGCTGGACATCTGGATGGTATAAGTGTATATGGATTTATATGGATTATTACTGATTTATTGTTTTTTTTCCCCCCAAACAGCTTTTATTACGTGAACCTGCTGGCTGGAATTCTTGTGCTCTGTAAATCTTGCCCCAAATGTGGAATCTGAACATCCCAAATACCAGTGACTCCATCTCTGCAGATTAAACTGCTGGTCAAGGGAGACTGAAAGGAGAAAACATGGACCTTGTGCTTAGAGATGGAGATTTGAAGGGAGAATGTGCAGTGAGAAGTCACTGTGTCTGCTCAGAAACAGTTTTCTGTGAGTGTTACCCAGAGGATTGCTGGGGGAGGGTTCTGCTCTCATCATAAAATCAGCTGGATTTTAGCTAAACTTTAGAGACAAAGGAACAATGTTCTGGGGTTTTTTGGGTTTTTTTTTTGTTTTTTGTTTTTTTTTTTTTTAATTTATCTTGCCAAAACGTCACAGTTGGAGACATTTTAAGCTGGAGTTTCTGTAGTGCTGCTTCTGATCCCTCCAAGGAAATTGCACAGTCAGCTGCACCTCTGGAATGTTATCAGAGATAAGCTAAGCTCGAGGTGCTTAAAGCATCTTCCTACGTGTGTTACCACTGGGGTTTCCCTGTGGGCATGTCCACTGGGAAGCAGGAGCTGCCACCAGCTCATTCCCTGGGATGGGGCTGTATCCAGCATCTCTCTCCCTGTGGGAATCTGATCCTCATGGGGGTCACTTCCCTGCCCTGGGCTGTGCTGCTGGCCAGGTTCCTGTTTAGGTGAACGTGTCACCAGGGTGTCGGTTCCCACTCCCAAAATCAGCTGGTGACCCCACAGCAGCTGGAGATCTCCCACCTCCTGCTCCCCCCAGAGTTTGCAAGGGGCAGGCGGAGAATTTAGACAAGATCCCAGACTTCACTTTGGGGGAGGGAAGGAGAGAAAAGGGAAGGTTATTGTTGCTCTGGCTGGATGTTCTCTTCCTAAGTGAGGTCGGTGTGGTTAGAAGTGCTGCTGGTCCTGCTGTGCAGCGAAGAGCAGCGGCCTGTGGGGTGAGGGAAATGGGAAGTGAGGCCAGGGAGAGGCAGGAAGCGGAACAGAGGGCTCTGCTTTCATTTTCGGAGCGGACTTAGGAAGGAAGGGGCCGAGGAAGGGGCCACAACCCGGCGGCATCACGAGCCGCGCTGCGCTCTGTGACCGCGAGCGCGGCAGGGCTGCTTGGAGGGGGGTTTTTGGGGAGTGTAAAGGTGCCACCTGCGTGTTGGTGTGAGGAAGAGTTCGCAGCATCCGCGGGGTGGGGACAGTTAAAGCTCTTGGGGAGGCCAAAACCCCCTCAGAGCCTCGCCAGGGTCTGTGCACAGCACCCTGTGGGTGCACACCAGAAGGACTGTACTGAGGGGGGAGCCACCCCAGAGACCTGGGCTAAGAACACATCTCTGGGTGTGCCATCCCTTCCTCCTGTGGACTAACCATCCCCATCTCTCTCCCTCTTCCATCCTTATCTCCTGTTTCCGTGGCTGTGTCTGGGTTTTCCCAGACAGGACGTGCTGGCTGGAGCTGATGGTATCAGTCAGTGATGGAACAGGGGCTGTCACAGGCTGTTGCTCTGCTAGAGGGGCTCTGCAAAGCCAAATTTCTGTAGAATTTGAAAGACATGGGGTTCCTAAACACTTAATCTTTCAATCTGATCTTACAAACCCATGGGTGGAGGAAGGAGGTAAATAATTAAAACCAGACTCACCCACTTTCCCTGGTTTTCCTTCATTTGGCTCTCCCGCCTGGCAGGGCTTGTTGAGCTCATTAATTTGCGTGGACTGTGCTATCCAAAAATTGGATATGGGATGGATCCGAACCAGCCAGCCCAGCTGATGCCCCTCCTGCCCCTGGCAGAGCCATTGAGGCAGAGACAGGGCGCGATGGTGACCGATGTGGAGGGGGATTGAGGGAACCCTGTGCAGGGCAAGGGCTGGATCCAGGTGTGATGAGGGTGGTCTGGGCTCCGTGTGGAAGCTGGTGTGAGGTTACAGCTGGGGTGTGCAGCTCACAGGGGAACACTGGTGTGCAGTTTGAAATCCTGGGTTTGCTCCCCAAAGCCTTGGGGGTCCCATGGGGGGCAGGCGCTTTCTGGTCTGATGTCACGGGGGAGAGGGGAGTGAAGAGAGAATGTTTTAGGTTTGGGGGCTGCAACCCTGTCACCTCTGACCCTTGTGGCCTGCAGGACCCCTCTGAAAAGAGAGGTGGGCTGCCTCCTTCCCTCCCTGCCCTCCTTTCCCTCCCTTCCCTCACCACCTCAGTCATATTACTCCTCGCAAACGCCCAGCAATAATTCCTTGATCCTGCATGGACAGAGGCTCTTTCCACGGCAACTGGGCAGCAAGAGGTGCCCTGACCGCTCCTCCCCACCTCCCCAGACACCCCTGGGAACACAGGACAAGGCAGGGAAGGCTCGGAAACCTTGTATTACAAAAATAAAAGAGCGCATGGCGCAGTGTGAGGCGGAGCCGCCGCGGGGCTCCCGCGCAGAACGTACCAGTCGAAGGCAAATATAAAAAAGACAGACACTGTTACACAGTCGCAGGGCAGGGCCCTGGAGGCTGAGCCACCCCAGCCGAACTGAGCTGATGCAAACCAAGGACCCTCGTTATCCAGAGCCCCCAGCAAGGCAGGATGGGGGGTGGCAGGAGCTCTGCTGTGACTCACAAGCTGGTTAAGCCCCCACAGATCATCTCCTTTTCCATGGTGACAGGCCTGAAATGTATGAACAGGGTTGGGGGTCCAAGGGAGGGAACAGGATAAGTGCTTCTGGTCTGATCTCATGGGGGACAGGGGCCTGAAGAGAGAGGGCTTCAGGTCTGGGGGCTGCACCCTGTCACTTCTGCCTGCAGGACCCCTCTGAGCACCCTCAAAGCGGGGTGGCTGCTGCCCTGCCCTGCCCTGCCCTGCCCTGCCCTGCCCTGCCCTCCCAAGGCCCTGCTTTCCATCAGCTCAGTTGGTGCCGGCTCAGCACGCCTGGGCTCTGCTGGGCTCCAGGGGCGGGGCTGGCCCCGCTCACGCCGACTTGGTCCCGCTCTCCACCTCCTTGTGCACCCACAGCTCCTTGTGCTGCTTGCGCCCGAAGCCCTCGTCGTAGTTGCCTTTACTCTTGAAGAGCTGCTGGAAGTGGGGCTTGCAGTAGAACTCCCCGTGGAGCGCGGCGTAGCTGCCCAGGCTGCAGGGGGAGGGCGGCGTTAGATGGGCACGGGGATCTGGGGCTTGGGGACACTGGCATGGGGCAGGAAAGAGGCCAAGAGAGGGGCTGTGACAGGAGGGGGGCCAGGTGCAGTGTTTGGAAAGGTTTCCCCCACCCAGGCCCAGCAGAGCTGCAATGACACCTGTCCCAGCACAGGCCCCAGCCCAGCTCACCTGAGCTTGGCGTGGCAGTGCTTGCAGCAGAAGCAGGAGTTGTGGAAGACGAACTTGTCGGCCACCAGCCGCTCCATGGGGTACACGGTTTTCTGGCAGGCAGTGCACATCTCCTTCACCTGAGCCTTCAGGCTGAACGACTGGGCAAGGGGACACCAAAGAGGGACACGGGATGAGGAAGGAGCGGGGGATTCCCCGAGCCTGGCTCCCGTCACAGCCCTCTTCCCTGGTATTGATGTGACACTCACTGGAGCATTGGTGAGCATGTCCCCCTCCCTGGGCCACCCCAGTGATGCTGGGCTGGATTGGTGCTTGGGCCTGGGGTTTTTGGTCCTTCCCCCCCTCACCATGAATCTGTAGGATGAGGCACTGACATAAAGAAGCTGTGGTTGCCTCTGGATCCCTGGAAGTGTCCAAGGCCGGGTTGGACAGGGCTTGGAGCAACCTGGGCTAGTGGAACGTGGTTTTCCCATGGCAGGGGGTGGAACTGGATGATCTTTAAGGTCCCTTCCACCCAAACCACTCTATGTGACATGGTAAAATCCCAGGTACCTTGGAGCGCTGCACTGTGCTGCCTCCTGAGCTGCTCTTTGCCTCCTGAAAAGGGAAGGAGAAATCAAAATGAGAGCCTGGCCTGACACTGAGCTGTGCTCGAGGAGGAGGGGAGGAGGACTGGCACAGGCAGCTGCTCTGCAGGACCCCGGGGCACACCAGCCCCTGTCACAGCGCGGTGACCGGCCCTGACTGTCCCTGAACTCACTTGCCCAGAGGCCACGACATCTGTCAGGTCCTGCTGTGTGAGTCGCTGCCTGTGCCGTGCTGCTCTTCCCAAAGAGAGAAGGAAGAGAGGGAAATGGAGAAAGAGGGAAAACCATGGATGTTTTGCAGAGAAGGAATGGAGCACCAGGCAGCTGTGGAACTTCCAGGGGCAGAGCAGCCTGTTCTCTTATCCAGCAGGATCACGGCACAGCTCCGTATTTTCCACGGCCAGGTCCAGCAGAGCTGTCCTGTGGTGGCAGCAGCACCCACACCTGGATCCAGATGTCACAGCATGGGCACTGCAGGGTAAGAACTGTCCCCTGTCCCTCACCACCTGCAGGCACTGATCACTGTCCTGCGCTACCCAGTGCCACCACCATGCATGTCTTGGGACTCACATTATCCCTTGGGAATAACAGCAGCACAGCTGCCACATCCCTGGGGACAGCAAGGGCTGAGAGGGGGAAAGGACTTGCTGAGCTGCTGCAGACAAGCCCCTGGCAAAGCCCCTCTGTGACCTGCACTGACAAATCCTCACCTGTGGCTTATCCTCCCAACAGCAGCTCTGCTCCCAGACGCTGCTCCTGCTCCTTCCAGACAACATCTACCCCCGGGGCTGCAGAGGGATGATTAACTCCTTTTGCTGGGGGTGCACGAGGCTCCAGCAGTGCTGCCACATGTCTTGGCCTGGGCTCAGAGGGCAGTGCCCTGCCCATCCCCTGGGAGCCCCTCGCTCTCCCAGAACTCCTGTGCTGTTCCCCCCAGGCAGATGTTTTGTTTCTGAGTTTCCCTGCCCTGTTGCCAGCCCCTCACACTGCTGCTGTGCAGGAAACACCTCCAAGGCCCTGCAGGCTCAGGGGGGTGTGGGGAGGGCAGAGGGGCAGCGGATAAGGGCAGAACTGATGATGTGCTCCATGGGGTCTACAGCTTGTGGGAGGCAGTCCTTGTCCTTACCCTCGCTGCTGCCTGGCTCTGCCTGGCCAGTGCTGCCCCTCTCTGCCCCCAGGCTGATCCCCCAACTCCCCGTTCCTCCTCCTCTGCCCTTCCCCGTCGTTCCTCCTTCGTATTTTTGGAAACAGTTTGTCCGACAGACGCACAGGAAACTCTCTCCCCTCGCTGAGCTGCCTCCTCAGACGTTTCCCAGCTGCTCTCACTGACTGAGGTCAGGGACGTGATTTTCCTCTCCCTCCACGAGGCTGGAAGCAGGAGCCAAAGTCAACAGTGGGACACGGGCAGCGCGGAGGCTCCGGCCGTGTAAAACCAGTTGCTCCCCCGGCAGCGGCGGAACAACCGCGGGCGCTCTCCCGGGGCCGGGATTTTAATGCGCCCATTTCCAGGCTCAGCTGAGCCAGAGCTAAGGAAGACACTGCCTCTCTGGAGCTGGGATACATCCGTTCCCAAGGTTGCAGCAATCCACCGCGGCCCGTCACTTCTCGGCAGCCTCCTGGCTCGGAGCAGGCTCTCCGTCCATTCCATATCTGATATATCTCCCCTCGGGGAAGGGCCGTATCCTGTCCCAGCAGGAGATGTTCTCGAGCCTTTATGTTTTTCCATCTCCAATCACTCCGGCCCCTAAGCAGCTCGAATGCTCTCAATTGTGATCACAGAAAGCCATGGAAACACAAACAAACAGAGGCAACTCGAGATGAGAGCGGGGTGAGAGCTGTGGATGGACCCGAGCCTGGACGCCGGCGCTCAGCGTGCTCAGCAAACAGCACCTTCTGCTGGAACATTCCTGTCCCCAGCTCTGCTGTTTGAGTAGCAATGACTGTGCCTTTGATCACCCCGAGATGTCAGGCCAGGAGCACAGCTTCTGCACACAGCCCTCCCTCCCTGAGAACCAAAACCGGGGTGAGATTCCCACACGAACCGCGGGATCTACGTACGTGGGTTGGGGGTGGGCTGGCGGGTCCCGCGGCCTGGAACATGGTTCCTTCCCCTCCTCCGCCTCTTCAGTCCTGAGCTTGAAGTCTGTGGGTCGATGTTCCCTGGGGAGGTGTCTAAGGCAGACTTCTTGCAACACCTGGAAGGAAATGTTGACAGCAGCGGGGTTGGTTTCATCACCCCGAGCCCGGCAGCTCTGCAGGAGGTGGCATGTGCTCGGCTTTCTCTGCGGGCTCAGAGCAGCCTCGTTGGTCTGGGGGGTTCTGGAGGGAGCCAAGAGGTTCAGGCACACCAGACTGGACTGGAATGCTGTGATAGGAAGCTGGAGAGTTTGGGACTTTGAGCACCCTGGCCTAGTGGAAGGTGTCCCTGCCCCGTGGCAGGAGGGTGGAATGGGGTGAGCTTTAAGGTTCCTTCCAACCCAAACCAGCCTGGGACTCTGTGATCTGGGGCCCTGAGCTCAGCAGCTCCAGTCCTCTAATCCCATACAGAGATATTGGGCTGGGGTGGGAGAGGACTGCTGGGACCATGAGCAGAAGGTGATGTGACAGCTTCTGCTCCAAACCCACACATGGAGGCAGCTGCCAGGCAAGGGCCAAGCCGAGGCAGCAAAACCAGTGCCCCTTGTTTCACTAAAGCAGCCACTAAAGGACTGGTGTTGCTGGAGGAAGGACTGTGATTTTAGTCTAATTTTAGCCCAGAAAAGTCTCGCTGCTCACAGCTCAGCAGAGCGAGTGATGGGGATTTTGTCTTCTCTGGGGAACCCACGTCACCTTCAGGCTGAGCCCTGGGAGCTGTGGCCTCATGTGATGTGCTGAGCGCCCCGGAGGATGGGGCTGACAGGGACCAGCACAGAAAGAAAACCACCAGCACTGCAAATCACCCCTTTTGGTTAAAAAAAAAATAGCTGAAAAGGCACTGACAGCTCCCCAGGGGTTTTTTCCCCACCACACTTTACCTTCAAAACACCCATGAAAGATCAGCCCTGGTTTGCACACACAAGTTGTGGGGCTGAGCGAAGGGAGAGGCAGAGCAGGGAGGAGGAGGAGGGTGAAGGTGCAGCTCTGCAATGATGGGGGATGAGCTGGGGGATGGAAAACCAGCACCCCCCCCTCCTGCCTGAGGCTGCTCTCAACTCCTGCTGAACCCTCAAGGCCTCGTATTGTCACCTCAAGAACTTCCCTGCTGCCCAAGGGCTGGGATAGACCCCGACAAAGCCCCGAGGGCCGGGGTGGAGGGCTGGGGGCAGGGGCTGTCTCCTCAATGCCCACCTCACTGGGACATTTGCAAACATGCCCTGGGTTTTGGGGGCTCTTTGGCTGCCAAACAGCTGACAGCAGGCTTGCAAAGCACCCAGAATTCGTGGCTGCTTTCAGAGCTGAGACACCTTTCCCCCAGGTCCCGGGGGCTGCACAGCCCTCATCACAAACACTTCACAGCCTCCTCTGAGGCACGGCTCTGTTTCACCCAGATCATTTCCCGTCCCTCTGCGGTTTGCTTGTTATTTCCTGCTCTCCCAGCTCGCTCACAGGCAGCTGCTGCTGAACCCAGAGTCTGCTGGGGCCAGTGCCCAAACCCACAGCCCCTCTCTGCCCTGGGACAGGACCTTCCCTTCACGTCCCCAGGGTCTGTCAGGTGCCTACAGCCCAGCTCAGAGCAGAGGGGAACCTGAGGGACCCACAAAACCTGCTGTGCCCACCCCACACGTGCCTCTGACACAGACACACAACCCTCCCCCTTCCCACCTGCCTTTCACCTTCACCCCCACCTGTGACACAAAAATGTTCGTCCACCCCCTGCTTCCCCTCCTCTTCCCCCGCAGCTCATCTTCCTCCCCTACCCCAGCCACCCTCTACCCCTCAGTTTTCCCACTCCTTCCATCATCCCCCTCTTGCCCTTCCCCATAACCTGGCCTAGTGGGAGGTGTCCCTGCCCACGGCAGGGGCTTGGAACGAGATGAGCTTTGAGGTCCCTTCCAACCCCGACCCGCCCGTGACTCTGTGATAAGCACACGGTTTCTTTCACCTGCTGTTTGTTTCTTTGCTCCTCATTCCCCCAAACCCTGTTCCCTTCAATTCCTCCCCACTTACCTTACCCCCATGGCTTGATGTTCTCCATCCAGCCCCATCCTCCATCCTCCCCACATCCCTCTGCCCTCCACACACGTACCCTCTCGTGCCCACGCTCTCCCAGCCGCTGTTCGGAGAGAGTTCCCCTCAGGCACAGGAGCAGGAGCTACTAAACCTCCTTCCTGCCCAAGGGCAGGAGGCAAGAGCAGAAATCTCAAAAAGGAAGGGTGTGCTGAAGTGATAAGGGAACCAGAACAAGTGAGAGACTGCAGCAGGGTTTGCAGGAGGCTCTCAGCTGCTGTCATCATGCTTCCAAGGAGCGCAGGATGGGATTTGAGCCCAAGGCAGCCAACACCAGCCTGAGGAGCGGAAGAACACCGTGGCACGGGCTTTGCTTAAGGCCACGCTGCCACACTGATGCTGCAAAGCCCTCCCAGTGGCTCGGGCAGCCCTCGGGGCTGTGCTTTGAGGAGCACAGAGGGCACCTGCGACAAAGCCAGAAAGCCAAGGCCAGGGCTCCGGGGTGGAGGTCAGCGCCACAGCTAGATCTGCCTGCTCCAAACCCCTGTTCCCTACAGCCCTTGGCAGCCTGGGAAGAGCAGGAATGAGGACTGTGCCCTCCTGGTGTTTGGCTCAGGATGAGGTGAGAACCCCTTTGCCTTCCAGCCTCCATTCTCCCTGCCACCACAGCCAGCAGGACGCACTTGGTGCCTGACCTGCCACTTCTGCTGCCCCAGGTCACCACCAGCAGCTGCTGGTCCTGCTCTGGGGGCTTTCTGGGTGATCTCAGAGAGCTGGTGTTTGAGTCAGGACCTCAGGGTTGGAATTTGTCCAGCTCCCAGAGGGGACACGTGCCTGCTGCCGTGTGGAGCAGCTGGAGCAGTGCTCGGCTGTCTTTTAGCTCCAAGCAGGGAACAGTTTGGAGGCAGGAAGGCAACACTCCTCCCAGAAGCCACTCCATCACAGAGCTTTTCCCTAACAGCCCCCTCCCCACCCCTTCTCACCTCCCTGCCTGACCCTGGGGCAGATGCAGCGAGAGGGAGCATCTGGTGTGGCCCCCCAAGGAAAACTCCCCGATCACAACGTGCCTCCAAAGGATCACGTTTCCGACAGCCAGGACGGGTGCAGGGAGCCTTTCCCCCCTTCCCCTCTCCGCTGGGGTCACCGTGGCTGCCCCCAGTGCTGACCCAGCAGCTCCCAGTGCCCCCAGTGCCAGCCCAGCAGCTCCCAGTGGGCCCCAGCCTGGCTCTGGCCGTGGCTCTCCGGGAGCCGCGATGTTTCCGGCCCAGGGAAGCAGCGTGACTGCAGAGGGCCAGAGGCCCCTCTCTGCCATCTGGTTCCCATCACAGCCCTGGGAAGGGTGTGTTTCCTGCAGGGATCGCTCCACCACGGCAGGGGCTTTCCCAAAGCCAAAGCATGGCGTGGGGGATCCGGGCCCCTTCCCCTTCCATCCCCCAAGGACACGGAGTATCCCCAGCAGCACAGCAGGGGCTCCACACCTTGGAGGGGCTGTCAGGGCTTTCCCCCAGGAAATGTGGGCGGTGGGGATGGATGTGGGGCTGGATGTGCCCGAGATCACATGCAGGATTAGCGAAACCCACGCACGCAGGACAAGCACCGACCCTGCAGCTCCACGGCCAGCCCAGCCCATCGTCCCCCTCAGCAGGACAGTGTGAGGAGGAGGTGAAGAGGAGATGGAAAAGCCTCCTCTCTCAGCCAGCTCTGACTCTCCAGAGCCTGGGAATCACCCAGCTCACTGCCCATCTGACCTCTGTTTTTGCAGCCTTGGGGGTCTCATGGTTGCCCCTCACCGTGAAGAGCCAGCATGGAACAGGAGAGCACCAGAACCGGGCACAGCAGCACCAGGGAAGGGCACAGGGGGGTGATGGAGCCAGCCCAGCGGTCACGGCTCCAGCTTCAGCCGTGCAAGCCCTTCATTCATCCTCAGCTCTTGGCTCTTGCATGGCCTTGAGCCCAACCACTTGACCTCACCAGTACTTGGGAGCCAGGGCAGGTCCCTGCTGGGCTGGCACGGGGTGGAGGACCCCAAGGAGGAGCATCTGGACATTCTGGGAACACCACTACCCTGCTCATCCGATTCCTGGGGGGTGCACCCCAGGGCCCAGCGCTCCCTTCCACCATCCTGCTCCCCTAATCCCCTTTCCAGCCACGTCCTGTGCCCGGGCTGCCTCTTGAAAGGCTGCCAGTGGGCAGGAAATCTGCAGCCGAAACGCTGAGGGATGCTGACAAGGAATAGTTGTGGGGAGGAACAGGGCTGCCTTTGTCAGGGTGACAATGGGGGACCCGCACGGGCGAGGGGGGAGCCCGAGGGAAGCCCCTGTCCTCCTGCTCTGCTCTTCCACCTTCACCCTGAGGAGGAGCTGGAAGGACCAGGGCCAGGGGACTGGGCTGGTCCCCTGCCCCTGCCTCCCAGAGAGGGGGAAGATGGACCGGGAGGATGCTACAGGGCTTTCCAGAAGGCACAGAGCGTTCCTGAAATCGTGGCCACGTTTAATGGCATCCATTAAAAATCATGGTCCGAAGGGAGTGTCTGCTCCCTGGGAGCTCCTGTCTCTCTAGGAGCTCAGATAGAGCAGAGAAACACTGCTGGGGGGGGGGACAAGAAGAGGCTTTTCCAGGCAGAGACAAATCCTCAGTAGTGCCAGAACGAAAACTGCGGGCTGAGAGGTTCAGGACACGAGGCAAAAGTGCTTCCCCGGGAGAAACCCTGGAGGCTCTGCAGAGTGGCACTAATGAGGTGCAATACAGACCTGGAGCACACAAGCACAGCAGGCAAACAGCAGCTCATGCTCCTTCCCCCTCCCCTGTTCAGCTTTTCCATTATCTCTTCCATAAACCACGCTCCACCTGGAACCTTCACCTCCTGGTTTCCCACAGAAGTGCATATCCATTTACCATTACACATTAAGCCCCTGGTTCTTCTTCCACCATATATTTGCCTCTCAGTGGGATTCATGAGGATAAATCACATCCCTTATCGGCCTTTCTTTTAGCAGGAGAAGCCAATCCCTTTCAACCTGTTCTCTGCCCCCACTTTGGTGGCCTGATACCAGCAGGTGAGCTGACCTGGCCTCTCCACACTGCAGGAGACCTCAGACCTCGGAATCCTGGCACAAAACTCCCCTGAAAATGCCTGGATCCAGGTGTCCTCCTTCTATTTTGCTCTCTTTTCCCTGTCCTCCCTCCTGTCTCCACCTAAAATCGTCATTTCCTTGGGGCACTGTATCACGAGGCCCTGTTGTTTCACAAGTCATTTATCATATCCGAGGAAGACACTGAGCCAACCTGACATGACCTGTGTTAAAACCACCCAGCATTTTATTCTGCTTCCCAACAGCATGTCTTGGATTACCCTTCCAAGACCTGTTCTAGAAACCAGCCTTCCCTGGTGCTCCAATTAATGGATCTGTAATTGCCTGTCATTTCCTCTTTCCTCAAACACAAATGTAACTTTGGCTGATTTCCTCTCGTGGAGTATCACTTGTTACCCACCAGACCCTGGACTGGTGTTTCCTATGGTGGAGTCCCCATCCCTGGAGGGGTTTAAAAGCCCTGTGGATGTGGCACTTGGGGACGTGGGTTAGTGCTGGGGGAACGGTTGGACTCGGTGATCTTGGAGGGCTTTTCCAACCTTGATTTTGGGGACACCCCCCCACAAGTTTTTTGCTGTTTCACCACCTGCAGATGCAGCAAGAGCAAGACTGAGCCCTGTTCCAGGCACCCCAAAACACAGCATGGCTCCTTTTCACAGTCCCTGCCTCCACACAACCCCTGCAAGAGCTGCTGTTTGCTGTCCAAATGCAGAGTGTGTAATTAAAAAAGCCACCAAAAATCACAGTTGTAGTTAAATCTCTCCAAAGCCCATTCTTTGTGAGCTGCCCTATTTCCAGCCTTTCCCTCCATCCTCCCTTTTAGGATCCAATCTGCCATACAGCCCAGTGTAGGATCTGGTGCTCTGACATTCATGGCATTCCAATGTGCTGGGAAAAGCTATCCCTGGAGAGGCACCTTGTGTCTGAAAACCCCAAGCTGGCCATATGGAGAGGGTTATGGGCACACCAGAGGAGTGAGAAATGTGCCTAAAGTGTGCTTAACATTGATATTGCAATAATCCCTTCACCCAGGTTTAATGTTTTCCATCTCAGAGCTCTGGCTAACAGCGAGGTAAGCACTGCAACCCTCCCCAGATGGCTCATAAAAATGACTTAACTGGGCAGGGAAAGGCAGAAGACACCTCTGGGGGAGGGACATGGCAGCTGCCTGGCAATGGCCAACAACAACCCTGCAAGGGCTGAGGGTGAGAGAAAAGGAACACAAGAACTCCATCACCACACGGGACCTGGAGGGGGGAGTTGAAGCCTCACAGGACTGACCCGCTGAAGGAAACCAGAAGAGGAACTCCCTTCCCTAATGAGAAGTCTCGTGGGATTTTTGTTGACCAAAAAAGGTCAGGAACCTAATTTTGAGCTGCAAAACAAAAGAAAAAAAAAAAAGAAGATGCATCCAGTCCCTCTGCAAAGCCCAAGAGGTTGGTTCTGACAGGCCCCTGTTTCGGGACCGGGAATTTGCTTCTCCCATTTCAAAAGGGACATTAGCACTGGGGCTGCTTCAGACTAAGCTTGGTCTCTTGCCCCTTGCAATTATTTTGTAATCTGTGTTAATAATTCTGCAGATGTGCTACTCCTGGCCTTAAAATACACGAGGGCTCAGCTGAAGGCACCAGATGTCTTCCCTGCCAGAGCCCTCACACGACACCCGCGGTGGACAAAGCACAGTTTTCAAGGCTGAATTATCACAGGGGTTTTTTCTCAAAACTGATGGCTGCCCCACGAACAAAAACCAGCAGAAAATTGATCGCAAATGTGATCTACAAGGTAGCTTAGCTGGTTTCAAGTGATCCGAGGGGATCAGGCAGCCCAGACCGGCTCAAAACACGGGAGTTACAGCACCGAACTGGGACTTGGGAGAGCTGGGCTTGATTCCCAACTCTGCTGCTAATTTTTTTGGGTGGCAGTGGACAATTAATTTCATTTTTTTCTGTTCCATTTCTCCCCTCCCCTTCCCCGATGAAAACAGAGCTGCCTGCTCTCCTTTGTGAAGCCCTGGGAGATCCCTGGCTGTTAAGGGTTATGTCAGAGCTCGGGGCATTTGTGTTGTTATTAAATCTCACAGTCATGCAACAGCCTCCCCAGGGAAGTGATGAAAGACCTGTCGCTGGAAAGGTTTAAATCCAGGCTGGATGAGGCGGTAGGAGACACACCATCGGGAATTAGCAGGCATTAACGAAGGGGGGATAAGGGAGCCGGGATCTAACAGGTTTTTCTTCCATCTCTGCTCTTTCTGATCAGCTTAATAAAATGGATCTGTCCAGCCCCCCTCCGGCATGTACTGCAGCACACAACAAAGAGGGAATTACAGCCCGAACGGGGAGGGGGAGCCCCGAAATTTGCCCCCCAAAGCCCTTGCAGCGGATCCAGCCAGCACAGGCCTGCGCTCGATCCAGAGGGGACCAGCCCCTCGCCCCCCACCCGACTCACACCGGGCACGGGGGGCTCGCCCCCCTCCCACATCATCGCCCCCC
>JAWWES010000080.1:959871-980443 GCA_035583135.1 Lophotriccus pileatus | reverse complement strand
GGCTCCCGGAGCTCCGGCAGCTCCTCTTTGCCCCCACCTGACCCCGGCCCAGAACGGCCCCCATCGGGACCCACCCCCCACCACCAAACCTGCCTCCCGCGACCACCTCGGCCGAGCCTCCTCCCAAAGCGGAAAGTTCTCGGTGCGCCCGGATGGTTCCTCCTCCTCCTCCTCCTCCTCCCGGGGGGCTGCCCGGGGCGAGGGGAGGGGGAGAATGAACCCCCATCTCCCGCTTGGCTCCAGCGGTGCCGCTTCCCGGGGCTCTCTCCCTGCCTTTGCATCCCTCCCTCCTCTCCATCCCTTTCTCCCCGGCCTCCCGCCGATCGCTCTTATCCCCCCCCGCCCTCCCTCTCCACAACCCCGGGGAGGGATGAACCCCCCACATTTCCAGGGACCATCATCATTGTCTCCCGCCGCCTCCCCACGCCGTTGTTCTCCCGCGATCCCGGCTCACCATACGCCCGTGGGGGGGATGCCGAGCTGGGGGGCTCAGGGAGGGTCCGTGCCGGTGCTGCTGGGGGGGGCTGTGGCCGCCCCTCTCCCGCCGCAGGGGCTGTGGGAGCGGGAGCCGCGTCCTGGCGCTCCCACCGCCGCCTAGCAGCCCTTTTTATCGCGGGGCCGCCGCAGCGATTGGCTCCCGGCGCCGAACCGTCTTCCAGCCGCCCGCTCCTTTGTGTGCAGCCAACCTCTAACCCCAAACCCTCTCCAGCCCCTCTCCTCCTCCTCCTCCTCCTCCCAGCTCCCTCTGCCCGGACCCCCCGCAGCCCCTCCCCGGCTCAGCTCTGCCGACCCCCCCCCAACGAGCGTCTCTTTCCGATTTCTGGAAGAGTGGGTGTAATTACCACCACCCCCCCCATGTCGTAATTAGCTTTTCCATCCTCTCCCCCTCCCTCCAAATTGGCTTTGCTCCAGACTTTGGACACGGCCTTGGGCTCACCCACCCACTCATGGAAGGTTTCCCGCAAGCATCCCAAAGGATCCGTCCCTCCGGGGTGGGTGAAAGGCCGAATTCCCCCCCCCCAACAACACACACACCCCTCAACAGTTCGTAAAGGAAGAATCTTATCAGGCAGCTGCAGAAAAGGGGAATCCCGTTGCTCCCCACTTCTCACCTCCCCGGGGGAGCAGAGCTGAGCGCTGATGGCTTCAGAAATCCAGGTTTTATTCCACGGAGAGCTGGTGAGCCGGGAGTGGGAGCGGGGGCTGTGGGCGGCGGATCTGCCAGGGCAGGGGCTCACGGGGCGAGCAAGATCCACTGCCTGGACCGTGAAGGCAGCTTCCCCTGGGGTTTGGAGGGCTGGGATTTCCCCGGGAACAAGGCAAAACATCAGGAATAAATAGGTTAAATATTAATAATTAAATCCTGGAGGGAACTCAGAGGTGGTTTCACGGCGGCCAAGGAAGCCGGGATGGACCTGAGCCAGCAGAGAGGCAGCAGAGGGAACCTGTAGCCCTGAGGGCTGCACCTTAACCCCCCAGACCCCTTCATAGGGGGATCCAAGAAGGCAAATACGCAGTAGAGAGGTGAGAATAGCTTTGATAATGGTGATGCAGAAGCAAATATTCTTGTTTGGCTCCCAAACACGGGGTGTAAAGAGCCAAACGCCGGCTGGAGGTGGCCCAAAGTCTGAGCCCAGAGGCAGAGCCAGGTGCTCTGTGTGCACTTTGCCTGTAACTCCCTGTACAAAAAAAAACACAATCAAAGAATTTATGGCAGTGTTTACCAGCCAAGGAGACAGCAGCGATGTGATTTCCCAGCTCTGTCACTCTGCACTGCCCAAACAGCACCTGTGCTGAAGGGGCTCCGTCACCCAGCACAGATAAAGCAGGAATTCCACTCCACAGTAACATTGGCTGTTGTGGAGCAGATCCAGGCCCAGATGGTCACACAGGGCAGGCAGTGGAGACCAGAGGGCTGCAAAGGGGGTCTGTTGGGACATGGGGAGGAGAAAAGTGTCCAAGGGGTCTCCTTGTGCCCCAAAACCAGGGCAGGTGTGTGGGAAGGGAATGAGCACAGCGCCCACGGGCTGCCCCGGGCTCTGGGCATGGACACCGGGAAAGGATCCCGTCTCCAGTCTGGGTGTGACTCCCTGAGCCTGGGGAGGACAGGGCTGGGGCTCAGCCTGGCACCCGCTGAGGGGGTGCTGAGCTGGGCCTGAGCCCACGGCCCGGGGGGGCTCCCCAGCACCGGGGTCCTCGTGCAGAGAGAGACGCTGCGGGTCCCACCTCGTGTGTGCGGGGGCACACGTGTGTCACACACACAGCTGTGCACACACGCACACGTGTACATATGTACATAAACACGCACGCTCACATGTACGCACACATGTACACATGTTCACACACACACGCACACTCACATGTTCACACACACATGTACACATGTTCACACACACATGTTCACACACTCACATGCACACTCACATGTACACACACGTGCACATGTTCACACCCACACACACTCACACTCACACCCACACACCCTGTCCTGGGCAGGCCCCTGGTCCGGGGTGTCCCCCCCGTGCCCACCCGGGGGTTCCGGGGGGCGCTGGGACCCAGCGGCGTCCCCGTTGCCATGGAAACCCGCCGGGCCCGCAGGAGCCGCCCCCGCTGCCGGGCTCGGGGGCCGCGGGAAGGAGCAGGGCGGGCCGGAGGGTGCAGGGAGGGACCGGGAATCGGGATCGGGATCGGGGAGAGGGATCGGGGACCCCCGGCCCAGCCTGGTACAACCCGCGGCGCTCAGTCCTCCAGGCCCGCAGGGGGCGCTGCCCGCGCCGGCCGCCCCCGTGCCGCTCTCTCCGCCGCCTCGCAGTGTCGGCGGCACAAGATGGCAGAGGAGAGCAGCGTCTGCAGCTTCTTGTTCAAGAAGCGGGGCCGGGCCGCGGGCAGGGGCCGGCGGAAGCGGACCGGCAGCGACCAGGAGCAGGGTGAGGGCTGGGGGCACCCCGCGGGCGCGGGGAGCCCGGCCGGGTAGGGCCGGTGCGCTGGGGAGGCGAAACAGGGCCTGGTGCCGCCCCCAGCGCTGCTCACACGGAGGGGCCCGGCCGCCCTCCTCAGCCTGTGTCCGTGTGGTACAGGGGGAGAGGGACCCCTGGAGCTGTGTCAGGGCAGGGCCAGGTTGGATCTCAGAGAAAGGTTCTTCCCCCAGAGGGTGGTGGGCACTGCCCAGGCTCCCCAGGGCAGTGGGCACGGCCCCAAGGCTGCCAGAGCTCCAGGAGGGGTTGGACAACGCTCTGAGGGACAGGGGGGGATTGTTGGGGTGTCTGGGCAGGGCCAGGACTGGACGATCCTCGTGGGTCCCTCCCAGCTCAGGATGTTTATTCTGTGTGGTTCTGTGACCCTTCCCGGTGCTATGGGGGGTGAAGGGCCCTGCACTGGGGGGAAGTTTCCTCGGGCCTCGGCCCTGTCCCCGGCAGAGCCTCAGGCCGGGCTGTCCCCGCAGAGAGCAGCGGGGAGGAGGGCAGCACGGTGGTGAGGAAGGAGCGGCGGCGGGAGACCCCCAACCCCATGATCCAGAAGGTAAGGGGAGCACGGAGGGGGCACAGCAGGGCCTGCCAGGCCCCAGCCGGGCCCAGCACTGGGTCCTTCCACCCCCAACCCCTGCCCTGTCTCCCCCCAGACCCGGAGGAGCACCAGGGAGAGGCCGGAGTACGGCCCGAGCAGCAGCGAGGACGAGGACCCAGCCAAGGACATCGGGGTCACCTACAAATCCACCAGGTCGGCGGTAAGGACGGGCAGCAGCGGGGCTGGGCTCTCCCCTCAGGGGGACTGAGGATCCCACACCTGGGAGAGAGGATTTGTGAGCGTGGGAGCAGCCATTCCCTCTTCTGTTATCTAGGGATGCACCCCTCCTGTCTCAACAGCCAAGCACCGTGTGCTGGGTTATTCTGATAGTCTCTCCTTCCTCTGGGGGCCACCAAAGGTTGGCCCTTCCCTCCTAGAGGTGGGAATTAAAACCCCAGGGTGCCACTGGACTTGCCCAACACTGCACAGAATTTTCAGGAGAGGGAGCACTTGGATCAGCTTTGCCCAACTGTTGGGTTTGTGCTCTCACTGTTGGGCCACCTTCCTTCCCAGGGAATTCGAGGTGACTAAGAAGGTGCTCCCATCTTTGTCCCGGTGACTCCTGATGGAGTAAGAGCTGCAGAGAGGTCATTGGTTTCTTGGGGTTGGTGGGTGAGATGGGCTGGAGAGAAATCAGCTGTGAAGTTTGGGCACAGGTCAAATTCCTCTCCTCAATAGATTTTACTCTTAGTTCCCTCCTGATCCAGTGAAGTTTTGTCCATCAGTACCAGCGTGGGCAGGATATCAGTAGGATTAGAAGGTATTTACATATATTCCTCTTCAGAGCTGTTTCCTCTGTGTAAATGGGAATAATTTCTGTCTGTCCTTGGGCAAAGCTCAGGGTCAGACTGAGGTCTCCTTGTCACATTAGAGGCAAATGTGAAAATAACCTCATGCTGTGATTATTCACTGCTTTAGCTGCTCCCAGAGAGCTCCTTGTTTGTCCTCCTTGCTGGAGAGAATGGGAAGGGGCAGGAGGAGGTGACAGCTTTGGTCTCCAGAAGCTTCTGGCACCCGAGTTGGATTTGTGTTTAATTGAGGCTGGCTGTAATTATTCTTTGGTTTCTGTGCAGCTGTTCCTGAAGATCTGATAAAACCTAGGAGGAGGTGTCTGGTTCAGTCCATTAAAGAGGAATCTAAACCAGATCATTGTGTTAGAACTGAGTTTTGGCCGCCCCCAGCTGGGTCAGGAGTTCAGGTGTGACATCCCGTGTGTGGGCAGGAGGGTCCTGTGGCTGAAGTGCTGGACGTGGGAGACCTGAGTGCAGCTTCCAGCTGAGCTGGGGCTGAGTGTGGAGGAGTAAAACAAGGCCAAGTGTCTCCTGACTGCAGCCTCAGGCTGGGAGCAGTGGGGAATTGGGCTCCAGCCCAGGGGGGATTCTCTCGGGCAGGTGCCAAGGGGTGGCAGAAACTGACAGAAGGTAAACCAGGTGTGTCCTGTTCTTGTTCCTTGACAACCCTGCAGGTAGCCAGGGAGCTCCCTGCCTTGTCCAAGTTTTCCCTCCACTCTTGTCACAAGTTTTCCTTGCTTTTCAGAAACCTGTGGGCCCAGAAGACATGGGAGCCACAGCAGTGTATGAGCTGGACACGGAGAAGGAGAAGGACGCCCAGGCCATCTTCGAGCGCAGCCAGAAAATCCAGGAGGTGAGTCAGCCTTGCTCTGAGGGGCTGATGCTCTGCAGGACTGCCTGTGCTTTACTCACCCCCTTCTGCACACCAGCAAGAGTTGGAGTCTCTGCTTCCCTGGAAATCTGAAAAACCAAGAGTGCAGCCCTTGCAAATAGGGGAATTCCGTGGCTTTGTTGGCATCTTTGTGTTAAGGAGGGCAGGGTTGGAAGGGGGAGTGACGAAAGCTGATCAGTGTCATGCAGCTCTCCTGATCCTTAATCTTTTTGCTCTCCTAGGAGCTGAGAGGAAAGGAAGATGATAAAATTTACCGTGGCATTAACAACTACCAGAAGTACGTGAAGCCCAAGGACACGTCCATGGGAAATGCCTCTTCAGGAATGGTCAGGTGGGTTGGGATGAGCCTGGGGAACTGGGACCATCCCAAAGGCACCTCTTTGGGGCTTGAACTTTGCTGTCACTGCCCGTTTCTGTCTCTCTGACAGGGCTGGTGTCTGGTTCTGCCCAGACCCTGCTCCAGGATCCTGCTGTGCAGGGACCTGAGCCCTCTCCCCCCTTTCAGGAAAGGCCCCATCCGTGCTCCGGAGCACCTTCGGGCCACGGTGCGATGGGACTACCAGCCTGACATCTGCAAGGACTACAAAGAGACGGGGTTCTGTGGCTTTGGGGGTGAGTGGATCATCCCTGCAGGTGAAACAGTGCTGCACCAGGTCTGCAAAGGGATCCAGTGCAGCTGGGATCCCCTTCTGTGGTACTGAGACTGATTTACAGACACTTCTGTGCGGGGCTGGGGTGTGATGCTTGGTGCAGAGCTGTTCATGGAACGTTCTCGTCATTTGTGCTGGCCCTCCTGAAAGCCCAGGGCCTCTAATTAGTGATTATGGGAGTCCTGGGATTCCCACTGGTATGTGGGTCCACTGAGGCCATGGCAGGGATGGGATTTCCTGTTCCTTATCCCACTTCCCAGTGTGTAACTGCTGGCACTGTCCCTGTGGCACACGGAGCCTGTCAACACTGAGGGATCCCGTACCTGCTCCAGGAGCTTGGCACTGCCCTGGAGCGGGGAGCAACCAAGTTTCACCCGCTGGGCAAAGCTCAGGAATGAGGTGTGCTGGTAACACTGTGCCCTCCCAGCCTGGCTGCTAATTCCTCTTTTCCTTGTGCTGCTCAGACAGCTGCAAGTTCCTGCACGACCGCTCGGACTACAAGCACGGCTGGCAGATCGAGCGGGAGCTGGACGAGGGGCGCTACGGGGTCAACGGTACGGCACCTCCGGGGGAGGAGGCCACCACCTCCTGCCTTTTATCCTGGATTTCTGGCCAGTATTAATCCAGCCCAGGGTGTGTGTGGTGTGAGACAGCAAAAGGGCTCTCTATTCCAAAGCTGTGGAACTGCCTGCTGCGGGATGAGCTCGGCTCTGCTGCTTTCGGACAGCCACTGACCCCACTCAAGAGGGTGACAGGAAAGCTCTGCTGTTGTGTGGGTCTGTGGAGCTGGAGCCGTCCCACAGATGCCCAGGAGCTGTGACCCTTCCCTTTTCTCACTCAGTGTCCATAGCTGTGGCCCAGGGTTCGTGAGCGTTGTTGTGCAGCTCGGGGGGGGGGAGGAGGGTGTTCTCTGTTCAGCTGGAGCCAGAGTTTTGGTGGCAGCTGGTTTGGAAGAAAGTCTAAAAAACATGAGGGGGCTGGAGGATGTTTCTCTTTATAGCAGTGAGTGGGTGAGGTAGAAAAGAATTTGCTCTTGTGAGATGAGCAACAGGCCCGCTGGCTCATTAGCCCTAATTATAGCCCAGGCCCACATGTGTTACTGACATCAGCAACACCCAGATGCCAGAGCTCCATTGTTTCCAGCACGGATTCAGTCCCACCTGCTGTGCCATCCCCAGATTTAATATTCCATGCTCCACACATGGGCTGGGCTGGCTGCTCTTGCTCCGGTCTGGTTCACTCTCTCTTCTGCAGACGAGGAGAACTACGAGGTGAGCAGTGATGAGGAGGACATGCCTTTCAAATGCTTCATTTGCAGAGGTTCCTTCAAGAACCCCGTGGTCACCAAGTGAGTGGTGGTTTGGTGTGAGGAGCCACGTGTCTGCTGTGGGTTCAGCTCCATGAGTCAGTCATTGTTGAGGCAAACACTGCCCACGGGCTGGGGGTGGAACCTGCTTGTTGTCTGCCATGGCTTTCTGGTGGGTGGGGAAGTCCTCTGAGAACCAGGGAGCCTCAGCTGCATCTGGAGCATCCCCTAGGAAGGGATCTCAAGCCCTTATTCAGGCACTTCCTAGATCTTCACAGATGCTGACTCATTACATAGTTTTTCCCCTCAGCCTTGGGACTTTGGCATGCCTTCATTCCTCCTGGAATGGCACACTGCATTGCCTGAGCAGAGAAATGGGGGCATGGGGAAGCCAAGAGCTTGGTGAGGAGGCTGAGGGCAGCCCTCCCACAGCGCTGGCTGTCCTGGTGCCTGTGTCAGAAGTGGTCATGGGTGGCTCTGTGCTGTCACTCCACATCAGTGAAGCAGTGCCAAAACAGCTTCATGGGGACAGGAATGTAGGGGAAGCTCTGCCTGCAGCTCACTTTTGCCTCCCCAGGGGACCAGCAGTCTAATTTCTGCCTCCAGGCCATGGTGATCGTGTGCGGTGGCTTGCAGTGAGCCCTGTGTCTCCCTACAGGTGCAGGCACTACTTCTGTGAGAGCTGTGCCCTCCAGCACTATCGCAAATCCCAGCGCTGCTACGTCTGTGACAAGCAAACCAATGGGGTCTTCAACCCAGCAAAAGGTAACACACACCTGGGGAGAGAGACCTTCCAGAGCAGCAAAGGCACCAGCTCCTGAGAGATCTTCTCGGTGCTGGGCCTGGCCCTGGAGCTCAGAGCTCTTGGCTGCCAGCAGAGCTTTGTTAGTGCCAGGAGATATTAAATCACAGCCTGGGAGGCTCAGTGGGTGCCAAACGAGGGTCTGTGGGGAATTCAGGGAGTGAGTTCTGCAGGGGGAAGGGGGATGTGCCAGGGGAACAGCTTGTCCCATCAGTAGTGCAGTGATGGAGTGACTGTCCAGCTCGTGCCTGGACTTAGCCAACACTGGATACCTGAGCCCCTGCAGGCAAGGGATCTTCAGTGCTGCCCTGGGTGTTCACAGGACCTGGCTCTGGTGTGGGACAGCCCCTGTACATGTCACCTCATCCTGCCTGTTCCTGTTTTTCAGAGCTCATGGCAAAACTGGAAAAACACAAGGGGGAGGAAGAGGAGGAGCAGTCAGACCACGGCAAGGATCCACAGTAGCAGAGCACCCTGTTTTGTATATAACTGAATAAAGCTTTTGTAGAGAAAAAAAAAAAAACACCCCCTCACAGCTGGAGCCAGGGGTTGTGTATCCAACCAGCAGCTACTGGAACAGTGTCCACCTGTGCTGGACTCCTTGTTTGCTGCTCTAGCAGAACAGGTAAGGTCAGACGGAGTTGTGGCTGAGCTGTTTGCTCCCCCAGGACCCCAGTGCACCCAGGGAAGGAGATGCTGGAAGCTGAATGTTCAGTTACTCCGTAACTCACTGCTTCTGGCCAAGGGGCTGCTGTTCACTCCTAATTCTGCACTGATCCTGCTGCTGTGTAAGCATAAAACTATCCAAGTTAATTTAAGCCCATAATCTCTGAGCTCGGAGCAAGCTGCAAGCAGGGACAGGGACTAGAAATATGAGCTGGCATTAAGTTCATTCTTCACCCTAAAAATGCCAGCTCAGGGGAAAACAGGCTGCAGCACTGCAGGTATTGGGGATTTATGCCCTCCTGTCTTGGTTACTAGAACTCAAGAGGGAGGGAACTTCAGTGGGCAACACACCTCTTGAATCAGCCCTGTTTGTGAGAAAACCCAGCCCCCAACCATCATTCACTCAGCCCCAGAGGTTTCATGGCAAGTGATACTGTGCTTTTTCTTGCTTTAAGTAGCAGGGCTTCAGTCCTGATAAGGACTTTTGCAGACTTTATAGCAAACCAAGAAATTAAGATCCACTTACCCTAATAAGGTTAAATTAGGAGACAAACCTGATCCTGGGGAGGAAACTGGGCCTGACCTTACAAACACCCCTGTGCTGGGAGGAGGGTTGCACTGAAGGTTTCAGAAAAGAGCAAGTGCAGGTGTTTGCAGCTTCTTGATTTCACTGAAATATGTCTTTGAAACAAGAAGGCAGCTGCAGTGAACTGGTGACCTGTATGGAGATAAGAGCAACTGTGCACAGCCAGCCTGTGTCACCCTCTGATTCACTCCCATCATCCTGCAGAAACAGCAGACTTAAAAAAACAACTTCAGAAACGTTTTATTTGTTTTGGCAAGAAACTAGAGTAACAAACTTTATCTGGGTTCAAGTACAGTTTATAAACACAAGAAGGACCTGTTGCCAGCACCACTACTCCCATCAACGGCACCTCCACGAGGATTCTCGGTGCTTCAATAAAGAGTAGACGACCTCCAGCACCAGTGGTCCTTGGAAAAGTCAAACTAAAAGCCTTAAATACACCTCCAAAAAAAAAACCCCAAACGCTGTGGAATGGGGGAGAGCTGCCACAGCAGCAGGGCAGAGTCACACAGCCAGGAATCACAGGGAGCCCCGTGAGCAGCTCTGACCTGTCAGTCAGTCAGGGAAGGCAGAAGAGCAATGGTAATGGAAGGGTGAAGTTCTGTTCTGTACAGAAGTCATCAGCAGGAGGATTTAGCACGAAAATCAACTTACATTTCCTCCCTGCCAGGGTAAATCACTGAGAACAAGCTGGTAAGAGTGCAGTGTGCTGTGAAACCAGCCCAGATAGCATGAGGTTCAACTGGATGGGGATAAAAAAGCTGGTTCGTGGTACAGGCATCCACTGGGAGGGGAGGCTGGAAGGTCCTGTCTGACCTGGAGTTCAGAGTGCTCAGCATCGAGGGAGGAGTCTTCAAAAGCCCTCTCTAGAACTGGCAGAGTCCAGTGCTGCAGAGGAATGCCCAATGCAGCAAGAGTGCCTGGAAGGGCACTTTGATCTCCCATTTTCCATCACAAAGCAGTAACTAAGAACATAATCCCTTTGTGTCCCCATCAAAACTTGTCCTGTGACAACACTGTAACAGGAATCTGACTAGTTCTAAGAGAATGCCCGAAACTAAGAGCTGCCCACCTCCCCTCAACTCTAAGGCACCCTTAAAAGAGAAAGAACCACAGAGGGTAGGGACATGCAGCCTCAACTGTGACAAGAGGAAGCCAGTGATTTTTAGAAACACATAAATAGAGATCATAACTACACAAACTCACTTGACCCCCTCAAGTGATCTACCAGTGCTCAGCCACAAGGGTGGGGGCTCTGGGCACTGCATCATCTGGAATACTCCACAGTTCCTTGGGTTGATCCTTTCCCAGCTCAGGTCTGTCCATGTTTCCAGGCTACTTCTTAAGTAAACAGGCAGCTGAAGTTGCTTCCCAAGGACCTGTAAACTCATCTGTGTGTAACATTCATCAGCTTTTATGGGCAGGACCAATAAATACAGTGTCCAGAAAGCTCCTCCAGAACTCAGTGTCGTCCCTGTTTTCCTAGAACTCCCAGTCATCCACATCCAGCTGCTCCAGATTTGACACCAACCCAAAAATGCCACTGGGATCCTGGGGCAGCGTCCCTTCCAGGTTGGTGATGGGGGTGACGGGGCGCAGGAGTTCGGGGAGTGCTTCGGAGGCGCGGCGCTTGATCTGCACAGAGCGGAGAGAACCCGCCTGCTCAGGGGCTGCCCCTCACCCGGGCAGCAAACACACCCCTCACTTGTCTGGCCTTGGGAAGGACCAGCTTAGACAGACAATTCAGCAACTCAACGGGCCCACCCTCGGGTTCAGTGACACAGCAAGACAACTACAGATAAATCAGTTCCTTACCTGCTTGAAAAAGGGGTGACTGAGCAGAGCGCCTGCGCTTGGCCTGTGGAAGGGAGGGACAATCAAGTAAGCACACAAGAAAACATATCAGTCTTTGAAGTTAGGTAGGAGAAGAAAGAAAATACTAGTCCTTCCTGCCTCTCCCATTTCTCATTTATTGAGTATCTCTCTTTTGTCACCAGTAGCACAGTTATTAAGTATTTAATATCACATAATAGTTTATGTGAGGTGAGTTCAACCTTCTTTCTGACCTTCCAGTTACCTACTTGCTCCCCCCAACATCTGGCCAAGGACAGTTTCTGAGCAGTGGGACATGCCAGAGAAGTCTGTCATGGCTACAGATCACCCTGCCCTCACTACAGAGGAAAATGCAGCTCTTGATCCCTTCCCATCATTATTCTCTGCTGGCTGAAGAGCAAGAGTGATGGGAACTGGGTAAAAACAGTCTTACAGGGGCCAGAAATTCAAGTTGTTCAGTTTGTTTTCTTGGTGTGCAGCACCCTTCTACTCCCCAAAGAAGGGTGTCAAGGAATCCTTCAGGCTCTCTCCTGGAGAGTGCCCCAAGTGTTAACACTGCTGTGTTTTACGTACTTGGACTGCTCTCCTCAGTGGATGGAGCACATCCTCCCTCCACCGCACTTTGGGAAAGACAACTTTGACCTTTGCTGACTCCCACAGTTCAAGCAGATGTGAAGAGCAGCTTCCCTGGCTTTACCTGAAGTCAGGGTTCCTCTGGAGGCACTGCTCCACGAAGTTATGGAAGTAGGTGGAGAAGGTGCGGAGATAGGGGTGCAGGGTCGGCTCTCCGTTGGCCGCTCGCGCGTTGCTGATGGCCGTGCTCTCACCCATCCCATAATTAGCACTGGAACGGGAGGTCTTCATCGTCAGCTCGTCAGCAGGAATTGTGGTGGTGTCCAGCAGGCAGGGAACGGTTCCATTCAGCTTCTCCAAGAGCATCTGGAAGAGCAGGGCACAAGCAACATCTCACACACAAAGGACGCGAGACAGCCGAGACTCCCCCGCTCACACAGGCACAGCACCCTTCGGTCTCCACATCCCAGCCAAGCAGTTCCACGTGCCAGGATCCAGGAGGAGAAAGGAGCGGCTGCCAAACCTCACCTGAGTGGAAGGCATGTCTTTAAATGGGACGTGTCCATTTGCCAGCTCACAGGCCGTTATCCCCACGCTGTAAATGTCAGATTTTGCGTCGTAGCCCTGGAGGTTCTGCATGAAAGGGAAAGGGAAAATTAGCCCTGGGGACGTAACTGGGATTTGATGGGCAAGTCAGTAAACCCAGATGATCAGAGCAGGAACAGTACAGCCCAGAGACAGACTGGTTTACCGGGGTGGGGTGTTTTGGTTTGTTAAGACACACAGTTAAGGGCAACATTTGTGCAACTGCAAGCAGCCAGCCAGTAGGGTTGGCATCTGCCTTGGGGTAACTGGCACCTGATGTGACACTGTGCTAATGAGACAATCTGTAGAGGTACCTAAATTAAACTATTTAATCAAATAGGTAAATTTGTCAGAGTTTCCTTGCACCCACGCCAAATTTGTTTCTTCTAGTCTCTACCCTTCCTTTTCCTTGCATTTAAATACCTCCTTTCTCTTCAGCAGCTTCCCCTTCCAATAGGAATACAAGTTTCCCCTTGCTAGGGGATCACTTGTTTTGAGGGAAAAAGGACAGAAAAAAAAGGATAGAGCTCATCACAAGAAAAAGTGACTCTGGGTTTTGTCATGTCCTCCCTCTATAGCCCCTGAAGGTGTCCTAAGAACTCAGAATATTACACAGAGATACCACAGATCACCAAACACAAGCAGGTTTTTTAAACACACCTGCTGCAAGACCTCAGGACTGAGCCAAGGCAGCACTTTGATGCTGTATTTGGGGAAGTCATGAACAACTTTGAGTCGCTGCCCATGGTTGATCATACTCAGGTTACTCCTCAGGCCAGAGAGGTACACCTTCCCATCCACAGAGATCAGGATGTGACTGGCTTTAACACTCCTGGGAAAGAAGGGAAAAATAGTCAGGTTCCCTGCCTTTACTTTACTGGGCAGCTCGATGCACAGGACAACAGCTGATCAGCCCCCTACCAGGACACTGAGCCTCCTAAACAACTATCCTGGCACCACTTCTACAAACATCAACGGGACTCTCTTCACCCCCTTTGCACGTTCCCAAAGAATGTTTCTGTGGCAGGGAGAAATGCAGGACTCAAGCTTGTGGATTGTGATTTCAGGATAAGTCTGTTCCACAGTGACACTTTCCTGCAGCTTGGTAAGGCCAGTGATATCACCTCCCATGAGTATCAAACTGCTCTGCTCCAACAGCAAAGTAACACAAAGCTTAATGTGTTCAGGGTCTCCTGAATCATCCTCTCTGCTCTACTCTGAGCAGTATTTCCAAGACCTTCCAAAAGAAGGAAAATGGATCAATTTATTGTTTTTAATACCTATGCACATAGCCCATGTGGTGGATGTAGTCAAGTGCTTTCAGTACACCTTGGAGGATATATGCAATGGCCAGTTCACTCATCCCATCCATAAAATGGGTACAGATTAAATCTTTTGCAGAGCCTAAAAAGAAACAAAACACCACCTGTCAGGACAAAAGCCCCGAGGATACCTCATCTCTTCCATTTCTTTTCATTTCACACAGTATGGTGGTCAGGCAAAGGTATCCCCCTCTCCACCTACCATAGGCCATGAAAGACGTCACAACCCACAGCTCATTGTCAGCTATGAAAGTTGCTTTGTATGGCACGATGTTCGGGTGGTTAAAGAGCTTGGAAACATGAAGTTCCCCCTAAAATAAAACAAACAAAAAAAAAGGATGTTTTGATTAGGTCTAGTAAATGCAGAAACATGGCCGCAGTATTGATAAGCACAGCTCCTCAGCTTGGTGTTACCTGCAGGAATGTGACCATCTCGTTCGTGCAGGCCTCCAGGTTCACTCTTCTGATGGTGACATACTCTCCTGTGGGTTTGTACTTGGCCAGGTTCACAACCATGAGGTCTTCAAAGCCTCTGCCTGAAAGGAAAGGCATTAAAGCTTCAGCAGCACTGCTGGAACCACACCTCTCTAGAGGATTCCTCCAGCCCTTGACCCTTCAATCACCTTTACACTCATTTACTGAAGCTATTTTTGGCCTTGTGAAAAAGAGTAATCGTTCCATCAGATACCACTTTCCTTGGCAGGCATCCCACTGAGAGGAATCCTCCTGGCCAGTAATATTATCCTGTCCTTCAAATTCAAGACTGAGGTAGAAATAAAGTGATTAACACCATCAAGGACAGGTTTCAGGCTACTTCTGCTGACTGAACTGCACCCCCAGTATCACTAACCCACCTCCCAGCTGAAAACCTTTAGGGCTGGTTTTCAACCAGCCTCATTTTTTATTCAACCGAGTTCAAAAACCAAAGATGACAGACACCTAATGTCAAAAATAAGCAATCAATCAAGAAAAGGCCAACAATCAGTCAAAGTTGTTTTTCTTTGCCAAAGCAGAGTCTGATCCTCCAGCCCTCCAGAATTACCTATGATAGTGAGCAACTCATAGCAGCTGCTGTCTGGCAGGAAGTTGCTCATGGTGTCCCTTTTAGGGGAAGAAGCTATCGACTCGGAGCTCGCCTCATTGGTCTGGGGGGAAAAAAAGGAAGCCAGGTCAGAAGAAAGAAAGATCAGCTGCTGGAAAAATCATCTGTGCCTTATATCACCACACACCTCAAAACAATGGCAGCACTGAATGCAGAACAGGATTTAATTGCTGTTATAATACTCTTAAATAGTCATTTATCAATTGGAATTCAGGAGATGCCTCATTCAGAAGATCCAGACATCTGTGTTACAAAACAAGTAACAGGTTGGTTGTTAATCACTGTAAGCTAGAATTTGTTCCGGAATATTTGATAAAGCCAATTATTATTTCCCAGGAGAGCCTGAGTGCTGCTTAAAGGTAACTGCCTTTTCTCCCATTATTTACAAACTCCTGTGCCACCATCCTGTTGTCTGAGCAAGAGCCAAAGGGAAGCTTGTTCCCAGCACTTCCCTTCACCGTGGCAGTTCCTGGTGGATGCTGGAGATCCTGCTTTTCATCTGGGATAAGCCCAGCACAGCTGAAGCTGCGTAGCTGAATGGCACAAGGGATGAGGAAAATCAGACACGTGAAAAAAGAAGCTCCAAATGAAAGCAAAAACTGCAAAGCATTAGTGCTTACAGAAAGAAAAAGGGGGGAAATAAAAAAGGGATAAAAAAGCCCTCCCACCACAAGGGGAAGCAGCATTCCCAAGCCTGTCAGCTTTCCCTCACTCCATCTGACATAAAGCTTTCTGCCTTATTCACATACATGTAAATCTTCCCAAGCAGGATTTTGCAGATGATAAAACTCCAACGTTCTTACAAAGTTCCTTTATACCTTCCAACTCCTTCAAATTCCAGAGTCACCAGGAACGCGTCCAAATGGGGATTAGAATTTATCTGGTGTCTAAAAATCATCTTTAGTTATCTCGAATTTCCAGCACATTAACTCCTCCTGACATTTGGAACGCCAGCTCGATTCTTCCACCTCATTCTTCACCAACTGCAAATGCCCTTTATCAGACCTTTCCTCGTGGTACGTGAAGCAGAAAAGGTTTGTGCCTTTTCCTGGTGCGACAGCAAACTCCCTTTTTTCGTTTCCATCACTGAAAGATGGAAACAACACTGTGACAGCTGGAAAACAAGGGACTTGCTGTTCTACCTAACAAGGGGTAAATGCAAAGAGCATAGACAGGAATTTGCTGCAATATTACCTCTGGGTCCCCAAGTGTACTTTGGGAGTAAACTAAAGAGTCACACTTCCCAGGTTCCACCTTTTCAACTGGCTATGAACAGCACACTGCCTGCCTTGAAAATATCTTTCCAGGAAGGGAAAAGGCAAAAATTAAGATTTGTAACCAGTGCTAGGATACAACTTCAGCTCAGACAACTCGGTCCTGTGTCAGGACCAGCACTCCCAAATCCTTTCTCCTAGCCCTAAGGCTACAGTGCTGTTCCTTGGCTCTGAACAGGCAGCAACTTCCCACTCAGGATTTCAAAGTGCTGCTAAAGAGGCCTGTCAGTTCTGATCTCAACTGTTATCATTCATTACTTCTCGCAGCAATTTCACACAGTCCTGTCAACAGCAAGATTGCCAGGAGAGACACAGGCAGATGGAAACCTCTGAAGCAAGAAAGGCACCCCCAAGGAGATGGAAGCAGGAGGCTGTTGGAAGCAGTTATGGAGCGGTGACAGCGGGTGAGAGACACTGAGCAACATGGAAGTGGTTTGGCTTTATTAAAGTCCACTCCAGCTAGAGCATAAGCCAACAAAACAGATGCAAAGAATTAAATCAATTTAATCTTATTAATGCTGTAGGTTGTACAGTAATGGAAAAATGCTGTCAATTCTCTTTGTAAGTCTTCCAGTAGGAGGTCTTCACTCACCTCTCCTCATGTTAGCAGTGACCAACAACAGAGTTAATGCAAAAGGAGCTCTACCAGAAACTTACCCACACCATACAAGAGTTTAAAAAAAAAAAGGAAGTTAAACTGAAATGTCACTTATGAGATACTGCAAAAAGCTCCTCGGTGGTTTCACACAGGGTAACTTTTGGTGTATGGTCAGAGGCAAAAGCAGCTGCCAAATGAAGCAGCTTTATGGCACGGCATTCATTCAGAGCTGGCTTTACAGCTCCTGGAGCTGATTTTAATTTGAGATAGATTTAAAGGAAATTAATCTTTGAAAGGCAACCACTGGCATAAATGCCACAGCACAATCAGTTATGTGATGCTTGCAAGGATCTGCATTTGCCAAATGGCATTGCTCTGAGCTAGGAAGAGGGGATATCAGTGTTGTTCTGCTGCGTTCCTCTCCACCTCCTCATTCCCTCGCTCACTTCCAGCATAAGCAACAAAAAATTATTTACTTTTTTTCTACAGCCCTGCTGGGAAAAAAAAAAAAAAGGCTTTTATTTAGATATAAAATTCAACATGAGAATCAGCACAAGTGTCCAAACCCCAAGTGAACACTTTAACAAAACCAAAACAGATGCTAATCTCAACTTGCTTCCAGCCCAGCATATGTGCAACACTCAGCCATTTAAAAAAGGTGTGAATTTACTCAATTCTATACAAAGCATTCCAAATACATCTCCTGTTTTCAGCTTTGTACCAGTAAATTACAGACACTGGCACAAAAATCGATTATAAGAAGCTAGAACTGACACAGTTCTAATCAAATCACACTTAATTCATGTTTGTAATTAACTTCAACTGGAGCAACACCTACACACGGAGGTGTTTCAGTGTGGTGTGGGGAGGTGGGGAATCATTCAGACAGAAATATTTTATCGTAAGTTGTGCTATTTATGTGCTCATTATGAACCAGAAAGTGAACAGGGCCTGGAGAACGAACACCACCAAGGTAAAGCTTTCAAGTGCCACATTTTTGTGGCTGGACATTTTTGAACACCCCGTGTCTGGGAGTGATTTTACTTTTTAGGAGGCAAATCAGGCGTAGAATTGGCTCTGAAAATGACCACCAAACTAATCCTTCCTTCATTCTCCGAAGAATCAGATCTAAATCACCTCAAAAAGAGACCCTCGAGGGGCTGGGGGGGAGAGGGGATGACGACACAAATCCAAATGTGAGAGCCTGAGTTCAAATTTTTGGCTTATCACAGAGAGCTTGAAAACCACACACCAAAATCTCCACTCCAGGGTGAAACCTGTTTCCACACTCGTAGAGCTAAATACAGAGATGAGATATATAACTAAGATAAAAAGAAAAAAATCAAAATCAAACTTCCACAAGGAATAATCTCCATGCAATGAACCACAGCACCACAGCCTGCACGAGTCACTTACTTTTCTCCGAGAGTCACCCGGAGGCTGCTCTGGAGTAAAGAAATTAATTGTTCACCACATTGTGTTCAGCAGATACCCGTTAAAATATAGCTGGAAAACTGAGTAAACAACCCTACACGACACGTTCTGACACCAAATAGACACAGTTCTTTGTTTTATACACAGACATTTAATTTATAAGTAAAATTTCAGTACATGTGTGGGAATTAAAGAGATTCAAACAGTGCTACTGTTCATATATTTGACAGAAATGTAAGGTGGCAGGTTTTTAATTATAGCCCTAAATATCCCTCTGCCATGTCCCTGCTCATGGCAGGGGGGTGGACTACATGATCTTTAAAGCTCTCTTCTAACCTAAACTCTTTAATGATTTTAAACACATTCAAAGATGACACTTAAATAGAGAAGAAACTATCAAAAATTATTCCAAGTAATAAAAATCCTCCCACTCCTCCTGATAGCTCAAGGTCTAGACATATTTCCTAAGCTGATTTTTTCCATGTCACTGATCAGGAATTCTGCATCCCAGTGGGGCAATTTTGGGTTTCATGCACAAGGCAGAGCACAAACCCATCAGCTCACAAACACATCTTTACTACCAAATGAACAGACCTTGCAGCTAAAATAAAACATTTCTAACAAGCTCATCTGAGGAGAGCAGAAAACTTACCTCCAAACAGCTCGAACTCCCTTAAACCCTCAACAATGAACTTCTCAGACACCCAACGCTGAAAGAAATAAAAATCCTCCACATAATCAGTTATTCCATCTGCAGACAAGTTTCTTTTCCCCCTTTCCCATCAAAAAAAACCCACAAGAAAATCAGTTGCATCCTTATTCTGGACAAGGACATTGCCTTTTTGTCAGCAACCTCACCGGTGCTGCTGTTACTCCCAATCAACATGCACTAAAATGCAATAAAATTAATGTAATTTTAATAATTCAAACAGGCTTTTATACATGCACATACAGCAAAAATGACCAGCATGCTGCAACTCTCTTGTACAGGCAAATAAACTGGGGTTTCACTATTTACAATGAGGTGATATCTCAGAGGATTTTAAATATCCTGGTTATATGTCTAGTGATTGAAGGCAAAATTAGAACATAAAGATTTTAAAGCTGTTGCTCTCTTCCAGAATTCATGCTTGAAATTCACAGCACTAGGAATGTTTCTACCACTACCCAACGCTGCAATTCAAAGAAAACACAAATATCTAGACACATAATATATAATAAAATATGCAATTTTAAGCTTGCAGAGGGTTGATCATGAAGTTAGTATTAAACAATAAATCACAAACACTCCTAGGGTAGAATTTTTCTACTTGGTAAAATAACTTAAAAAGCAGCTCATGTTATTTTTTAGCACAAGGGAAGCCGGTCCTAGAAAGCACCTTTAGGAAAGCATCTTTAGGTGATAACAGCTCAAAACGTGCATATAACAGCATCATTTAAAGGTATTAAAAGCGGCTTTGTTGCAGGAAACCTCATCACTTAAAAAAAGAAGAATTAAACAAAGTCGTTGAGAAAAACAAACACAAACAGGTGACACGGGTGAGGCGACCACTTCTCAAAGAAAAGCTGAAAATAAACAGCATCATGGCCGTTTTTCTTCACTACAAGGCCCACCACAGCCCCGCTGCACACCAAGAAGATACGTGTGTAGCAATAAATCCTTTAGCGCAGTGTTTTTTTTTTTTACCCAGCGCTGGTCGCGCACCCATCCCCGCCCTGCAATTAACCCTGTCATTAAGTTCCCCTGCGCCTTCACGGTGCTCTCCAGGCCCGGCCCCCTCTGCACGAAGCGCGAGGCTCGCCCCACCGACCCGAGGGAAGCTGGAAGGTCTTCAACACTCACCCTAATGCGCTCGGGTTTACTTACAAGGAAAGACATGGGTCCGCCGCTGTGGGACCGCGCGCAGCAGCAAGGGCGGGACACCTGCGGGAAACACAGCCGAGCAACCGAGGGTCACCCCTCACCGGGCACCCCCCGGCCCCTCACGGACACCCAACGGCGGCAGGAACCGCCCGGAGCCCTCACAAAGCACCGACAGCCCTGAACCCTGCAAGGGCCCCGGGACGGCCTCAGGGCAGCGGTAACCCCGGTAAGCGCCGTCAGGAGCCCTCACGAAGCACCGGCACCCCCCCGAACACCCACGCTGGGCCCCTCACCCGGCCGCAGGGGAGCGTTAAGCCCAGTAAGCGCCGCCCGGAGCCCTCGCAGAGGCCCGACCCCCTCCCCGGTGCCCCCCATTCCCCTCACGGACCCCTCACGGACCCCTCAGGCTGCGGCCGCCGCTCACCGGCGGGGACGGCGCTGCGCGTGACGTCACCGCGCCGGCGCACGGCGCAGCGCGCGGCGTCGCGTCCGGGGTGCCCGCGCGCGAAGGGGGCGGGGCAGGGGCGGGGCAGGATCAGCCGCCATGACGGGTTCCTGAGGGGCGGCCCTGTTCTGGCTTTCCCCTTGTTCTGGTGAAGCCACACCTCGAGTCCCGTATCCAGTTTGGGGCCCTCAGGACAAGAAGGACATTGAGGGGCTGGAGCAGCAGGAGCGGCTGAGGGAGCTGGGGGGGGCTCAGCCTGGAGAAAAGGAGGCTCAGGGGGGACCT
>JAWWES010000080.1:947597-959729 GCA_035583135.1 Lophotriccus pileatus | reverse complement strand
GCCTGGAGAAAAGGAGGCTCAGAGGGGACCTTCTGGCTCTGCAACTCCCTGACAGGAGGGGGGAGCCGGGGGGTGTCAGGCTCTGCTCCAGGGAACAGGGACAGGAGGAGAGGGAACGGCTTCCAGCTGTGCCAGGGGAGGGGCAGGTGGGACATCAGGAGGAATTTCTTCCTGGAAAGGGCTGTCAGGCTTTGGAAGGGGCTGCCCAGGGAGGTTTGCAGTGCCCACCCCTGGAGGTGTCCAAGGCAGGCCTGGCTGTGGCACTCAGTGCTCTGGGCTGGGCAACAAGGTGGGGATGGGGCACAGGGTGGGCTCGATGATCTTGGAGGTCTTTTTCAGCCTCTCAGATTGTGTGGGTCCCTCAGTGGTGCCCCCACCAGCCCTCGGGCACAGGAAACCCAGATTGGGGAGAGGCACCTTCCCTCCAGCCCTTCCCCAGCAACCACCACCTTCCCAGGGAGCAGATCCCGAACCACTTCCACCACCCACCACCAACAGCAGAAGTAACAGCAGCTCCTGGATGTTCAAAACCTACCCAGGACAAATGAGGCTTTGAGCTCCTCCTAAATGAAAGGAACACTGAGTTGAGCCAAGTAAAGTAGGCAAGTGGAGTGTTTCAATTATATTTTACTCTTTAGATTGTTCATTTGAATGTTCATATTACAAAATTAGCTGCCATGGCCCACAACTGGATGGGACTTCAGGAAAGCTGTCCACTTAACTCAGAAGAGCACAAACTAGTAATTCCTTTCAAAGAACTCCGTGAAACAACACTGTATTAATCTTTAAAGCTAAATAGTGCTAAAATTCCACATACTCTACATTAGTTTTGGTTTTAAATATTTTTTACCGACCATTATAAAATGAAAGTATTTGCATGTATCAGGTTACAGACATTTGCATTTCAATCAGGGTAAAGTATCCCATGCTGGAACAAGTTTAAGCAGTTGCTGTTTCAACAGCAGCTCTTTCTTATTGCCTCAGAACCAAGCCTGCACAAAGTATTGAACAAGAAAATGCAAGACATTTGTTTCCCCACAAAACTGTTCAAAGTCTGTTACAAGCAACAATAAAATGCCTTCTGGATAAGGCAGCATTTATAAAATGCAGAGCTCTCCCAGCAAAGTGCTTGCACGGGGCATTCACTTCATTTGGATTCAAACCCCTCAAGTGGCCACTGACCAGGTGAAGAGGAGAAATGTCCTCTGAAAGGTTTCTGCTGCCCTGGGGACACTGGCAATTGCAGGTGCCTCACTGAATCTGGCTCCTGGCTGAGGTGAACTGGGCAGCAGCTGCTGGGATCAGGAGAAAGGTGTTTGAACAGCTAGAAACACCCAAGGGAAGCTGGCTGAACTGCTACCTCACCACACACTCACTCCTGAAGGAACACTAAGCTGACATCACAGACTTCACACCGTGCCAAGCTTGCAGCTTCCAAACCCACGGGTAGGAAACTATCCATGTATTCCACTCCCTTGGTTCTGACCACCCCTGTGTTTTATACATAAGCCAATCATGCCCACAGGTGACCCATTACTGCTTCAGGCCCTTGTTTGTAAGAAAAAAAAGAAAGAAAATTTAAAAAAATCACTTCTATTCTACTGGGCTTAAATCCCTGAAGAATCCACACTGTGTATGGAAGGCTCTAAGTTTTGTGCCTTGATGCAAATAAATGCACAGTGTTTATTGTGCAGTTTTCCTCCCCATTAAGTTTCCCCCCCCCCCTTTTCCTCCCCATTAAATTTTTTCCCCCCTTTCCCTCCCACTTAACCAAACCCAAAGTTTAAAACCAAAGCATGAATATGCTACCAGCACACGTGGACAGGTTTACAATCTTCTGTTTTTTAAAGAACAAATGACAAAAGAGCATTCAAGAATATTGCAGTTGTTTGTTTGTTTTTAAACAGACGAGTAGCAAAACGTTTTTTTACCACCTGGAATAAGAACTGCCGAGACAAAGCTCTCCCACACACCCCTGCATGTTGCTGTAATACTTAAGTAACACCAATGCAAGAACTTTTCTCTGAATGGCTACTAGTGCTCAAAGAAGCAGAGGATTATGGAGTTACAGAGGTCTTTGTACCCGTGAATTACAGTTCCCCAGGTGGCTTCTCACATGGCTTTCACTTTGATTTGCTTCATCTTCATCTGCTTCTTCTCCAGCTTCTTCTGCTCCCGCCGCAGAGCAGCTTCCTGTGGGCAAGGACAGAGGGGGGAGGACACATCAGGGATCTCCTCAAAGAGCAAGTGGAGCATTTCAGAGCCAAACAAAGCTCCCAGTACTGGGTTCACCTCCCTCCCAGTGCAAGCTGGCTCCTCAGGTGCAGCAGAGGGTCCCCACAAAGAAAAAACCCTTTCCCCAAAATCTAAGAGGAAGCACATCCCTCTTTTGTGCTCCAGCCAGCACAGGCTCCACCATCCTCCCTTTGGTTCAGACCAGTCACACTGCAGCTGTGCCTCAGTTTCCCCATGTTTAACCAGCAGGGAAATCCTAGAATCCCAGAAAGGGCAGGGACACCTTCCACCAGCCCAGGTTGCTCCAACCTGGCCTTGTACACTTCCAAGGATCCAGGGGCAGCCACAGCTTCTTTGGGCAACCTGTGCCAGGGCCTCACCACCCTCAAAGGGAGGATTCCTTCCCAACATCCAGTGTAAATCTACTCCCCTTCAGCTTAAAGCTTTTCCCCCTTGTCCTGTCACCACATGCCCAAGGAAGCTGGAAGAATGTTCCCCTTCCAGCCAGTTTCAGGGCGAGGGGCTGCCCTGTTTCAGAGAGCAGCAGTAAATACCCTGACAGCTGTCTGCCTTGCAGCAAACAGAAATCAAAGCTTGCCCTGCTGCTATGACCACAGGAGGAGTGTGGCAGCAGCCTGTACCAGTCTGACACCCCCTCACCTCCAGCCGACGCTGCTTCTCGGGATCCTCTTCGTTCATGATTCGCTCCTTCTCCGCCCGTTTCTTCTCCTCCCGCCGGGACTGGGCAGCCTCCTGTCTCTGCACGTGGGTCAGCTTGAGGAAGTTCTCCTCCACACGTGCCCTGTTCTTCTCAGCTTTCTGTTTACCCTTTCCACAGAGGAAATAAAAAATGAAAGTTTATATATATTTCCCCATCAGCAGGATGCAGCACCTCCAGCAGTCACACATGAAACATGAGGCTCCTGATCTGAAGGATCCAGTGGTGATGGCTGCAACTTCACACAGCACTCAGAAGACAGAAAAAGACACCACTTACCTCTCTGTTCAGCCGGAACTTCTTTGCTTTGTCAATGGAGTAGATGACCATGCTCATCAGAGGCAGCAAAGACTCCATGTCCTTTGGGGAAGTGTTGCCTGAACCAGGCACTGAAATAAAGAGTTACTTGTTCATTCAGAGAGACTGGCAGGACTTTTCTACTTGCTGTAACGCTCTTTCCTTATTGCTCACACTGTTCATGAAATAAAGATGCTCTTATCCTCCTCTTTAGGAAGCTTCACTTGGAGAGATGGCCTTGAATTTTGAAGAGAACTACAGGCCTTTTCTAGAAGAGGTTCCCAACAGACTGCTTTTATTTCAAACCAGGGGAGTCTGTGCAAGCTCAAACTGCAAGGCTTGTGGCTTAAAATAAGCCACCTGTAGACAGGAGTGTGATCTAAGGTCAGTAAGAGCAAGATTGAGTGTCCCAGTGTGTTGCTGCCCTGTGTTTATCAATTAGTGATCCTGGTACACACACTGAAGTCATTCATCAGACATCATTTTCCACAGATGACAGAACTGGAGCAGGTGACTTGCACAAATAAAGCCCAGCACTCCCTCAGACACACACACAGACACCAGTTCTCTTACCATTAAATGTAAACAAAAGTGTCTTTTTAGTTTCGGGCAGTTTTGTAAGCTGGCCCTCCCTGGAGGAAAGAAAAAAGTGTTTGGAGTGAGTGGGAAAAAAAATACAGGGATAAAAAAATAACTGACATCATTAGGGAAAACCTCATCAAGAACCAAGAGACACTTGGAAATTACTTGAATAAAACAAACGAGATTAAAAGCCTGCCTGTAACCCAAAGTTAAGTTTCAAACTCTTCGGATTCCCAAAGTGTTTTACTCAAAAGTGTGCAGGGAAAAGGCAAGAATGGAAAAACATGAATCCCCAGCCCATCTGATTGTCAGAGGGCCTCTGAGTACTAAGGAGGCCTGCATATTCTGAATTACATTCAATTTTACACATCCTGTTGTTTATCCTACTAAAGATTCATAAATGTGCTAGGAAAAGAAAACATCTTCTATGGAATTCAAGTCTTCACTGCCCAAAATCCCACAATATTCTCTTGTGAGAAACTCAGGCCTACATTTCACAGATCCTCCACAATTTCAGCACAAGGTACACACGCTGCTGCCTGACAATTAAATCAAAGTCTGTTCCTTTTTTTGGAGCAGAGTCTCAAGTTTCGATAGAGATCAGTTATTTATATGCCTGCTAGCATAACACACCCTTGCAAAAACCTGCATGATAATTCAGATTAGATCTCCCACCACTTGGCAATCCTGAAGCAGCAGGAAAGCACCTCTGGACTGGGAGGCTCAGAGAAACAGCAGAGGTGCTGCATCCAAGTATTTCTGAAGCTCATCCTGAACAAAAGTCTCCAAGGGATGGATTCAGGAATGTTTGGCTGTAGGGAAGGGCAGGCAGCCTTGATGGTTTGCTTTTTTACACTTCAGACTTGCTTAAACCTCATTCTCAGTGCATTCAAACAGCGCCTGAGTTACGAGTTGGGCTCTCCTGCAGCGTTACATCGTGGCCCTCTCACGTCCTGCCCACCCTTGGCAGGATTTCTGAGTGGTTTTCCCTTCAGCTGAGTGCTCTGCACCTGCCAGGTGGTATCTGAAATCCAGAGCTGTCCAAACCACAGCGGAACCAGCACACAAAAACAAACATCAGGGCAATACAGCACCTTGATCTTCTCAATTAATGCCGTGTTTGCAAGCATCGGGCGTGTATTTATTCACCTGTCTGACCTTTGCTCCCCATTTCCCCTTGTGTGCATGCCAGCAGGTTTCACACTGCAAACAAGGCCTCCAAATTTTATTTGGAGTTACAAAAGCTACTGGGGGCAGAGATCTGGCTTTGTACCTACTCTTGCATAAGTTTTGGACCGGAGAACTGGTCCGAGAATTGGACGGACTCGATCTTGTCAGCGTAGTGTGTGAGGAAATGTATCATCTGAAAGAGAAACAGGGGTTAGTTTTGCCCAACACCAATCCCTCTGCAGCCTCCCCACTCCATAGGGGTTTGTCACATTGTCTGCCCACGGCAGGGGGTTGGAACTGGATGATCTTTAAGGTAATTTCCAACCCAAAGCAGCCTGGGATTCCATATATATCACTAAGGAAACTGCTGTGCTCAGCTTGCCACAATGACACTGGAATTTCAACTCCAGTGTTTTTACTTAGTGCTAGAATGGGCCTCAGTGCACAGAAATAGCGTGAGCAACTCAGATATGTAACCCTCATTTGGGATTTTCCAGCTAATTTGAAAACAAGTCAGCTTTGGGGACCTGCAGATAAGCCATCAACACCTTCCTTCAACTTCCTTCAACTTCCTTCAACTCCCAGGCTTTGAAAGGCAATTTTAAGTCTTCAATTCAGGACAGACTAACAGTTGTGATATAAAAAAGGAATAAAGAGAATCCCATCTCTGTTCCAGCCCTCATGCTTCATTAGGGTCTCGATTTCCCTAGATCCCACCAGGGCCATTTGGCTCTTCTGTGATGCTCACAGGACACAAAAGATTAGAACCTTGTCCCACGGGCTGTAAGTGCCCGGGTTTCCAAGGAATATTTGTATTAATTCATTGCAGTTTACCTTGGCGTCCATCATTCCCTCCGTGACCTCCCCCATCTCCGACAAGATGGCCAGTGAATCTGGAAGCCCATATTTTGCACCAGACTTCGGTTTGTCACTGCAGAACTCACTCTGTTTCAGAGAGAACAACGAGAAAGCAAAATAAACACAAAGCCTGCAAGTATCTTATCAGACTGACCCCTAAAAGTATCAGAAAAGAAACAATAAAAAGTGCACTCAGTCACTGAGCCTGGCTGGGGACACTTCAAACAAAGTAAAGCACAAAGTATCAACAGTCTTTAAGTTGGTATTTCCCTTCAGCAGTCAGCACTTTCAGGAAAAAAGATAAAACAATTCTAATACAGCCATGCTGGAATGCTCAAAGTGGATTAAGGCAATTTTGCTTACATTGATAACAAAAGCTGGCATCCTCCCAAACACACTCTAGTGCTGTTACTTGAGAGAAAAGATTTGCAAAGCACTGCTTGTTATCACTGGATTCTTTGCAAGCTTCAGGGGTGGAACATATGGAAAGTTTTCATTTCAGATCACATAAAAACAGATGACCCACATTTTCCACATCACAGATCACTAACGAAGTTTACTTTTCAATCCCTGAAAAAGCCGTTTGTGCAAATTAAATGAGGTGAAGTGACATTTGTGTGCCCTGCCAATATACCACAGCCCCCTCCTAAATGAGCTGCTTTCCACTGCCTCTTTTTCTGCAGCTCTCACACTTCCAACCTCTGATTCCATTAGGCTTTCATCCAGTAGATGAAAATGTCTTTTCCCCACAAATTCCAACAGGTCAGTCACAAGTCTTGCCAAGAAAACAAGGAATCTGCAGGTTGGAGGTTCTTACATGCATGTACATACCAGGTCCTGCATCTCTTTTTGAAGTCTCACCAGTGCTTTTCTGGTTCCAACAGCAAACACATATGTGTCCATGTCTTCATCATTCATTGTCACTTTTATTTGCTGGTGAAACAGAAGATTATTAGTCCTGATCAGGTTTCAATGTCTGACACTCTGATTCCTAAGAGCAAAGACTAAGCAAGGCCAGAGACAGCTAAAGAGGAAGGAGGCTGATCTAAAGCTTCCCAGTGTGTCTTAAAGTGAGGGAGCTTTTTAATCAGACTGAGCACTTAGTTCAGTGTTGTGGTGTAATGACAGGGACTAGAACAGCAGAGCTGTAAAAATAATTTGCAATTAAATATTCTTAATAGATTCAAGTAAATACAATTATAGATAAATGGAAAGAGCGCAGACAGGCACTGTTCTTCCAAATGTAACCTCTCTTTGGCGTTTATGCTCTCCAAGAGCACGGGAGAAAGTAAAGAGTAACACTGCAGGATCTAATATCCAGACCAACATATGGATTAAACACTGAGCAGGCAGAAGAACAATCATTAAGTATTTCAGATGGTAAAACCACTTTTTATCAAGCTGAGGTCTCGAATCTCAACTGACTGCTCACCAAACCACTCAAACGATAAAGCCCACAGACAAAACAGATCAGCAGTTTGCATTTCACAGGCAGGAAAGGAATACAAACAATCCTTTCGAGATTGTTTCAAGAGCTGCTGAACTGGAAGATGTGCAATACTACAGAAATCACCTGGGACAAGCGAAAGCAGCAGGGCAGAACCAAAGGAATGCAGGTTCCTCCCAGCTAAGTTGGAGGGCTCGGTACGTACCACTTGGTCCGACGCCGGCCTCATCATGCGCGCCAGCACGTTCAGCAGGTCTTGTCTCTTGAGAAACTAAAAACACAGGTTGGAAAACACAGCTGAAGTCCTTCTGTAAGCACTCACTCTTATCCACTTTGGTGGGCAGAATATGGGCCTGTACAGGTATTTAATTATCCAGTTTGTCCTTTGTGTGTGCACATTCAGAGCTCTGTGTCTGAATGTGAGCACAAAGAGCCGAGCTGGGACACCTTATTGCTTACACTGGAACAGAAAAGCCTCTAGAACCTGACAACTAGTGACAGCACCACAAATTCCCTCCTCCTTACCTTTAACTGGATGAGCATTCCTTCACAGCACACCCTCCCAGAGCACCACAAGTTATATATGTGTTCATTTTCTTGATTTAGCTTCCCAGTACTTGTAGCTTCTTTATTAGTGCCATCATCCCCTGAGGAAAAGATGAAGCAGTGAAAGAGCAGTGCAACCTAAAAGTCACAAATTAAAACACCAAATTTCACCAGAAGGCTTAGGAGCTCACACCACAGAAAAGGATTTGCTACAGCCTACATGGCCTAAACCCAGCTTTATTCAAATACCAGAACTGGGTCTTTGTCATTATGGAACTCACCAACAAGAGCAAAGTTACTCTCCAGCAGCTCCCTGTGAGTGTTGAACCAAGCATGAGCCAGCCGGTTGTTTTTGTTCTTCCCGATGATGTAGTTCATGATGTAAGCCAGGAGACCTGTTACCATCAGGATCTCCATGTAGTAACTCTCCCAGCTGTTCTGAAGGTGAGCAGGGACCTGTGCGAGGCAAACAGAAACTTCTACACGCTGAACAAGTGGATTTTATGTACACAAACCATCTGGGAGAGGCAGAGTGCTGGAGAAGCTCCATCCCCAACACAGCAGGAAGCTCCACAAAGGCAACAGGACAGAGCTGAGCCTACATAGTGCACTTGGCTCTGCTGGGGCACAGCGAACACACAGGAAACAACTGGGAACAGCATTCCCAAAATACTTGCTCAGTGCAAACAAAACACTTCTCATTTCCAAGTGAGCTCAAGAAAACAGCCCAGCATTTCATCTCACTGAGCATACAAGCTTGGTGCTCTGCCCATCACAGCATTATCTGATCATCATGTAACTTCTGTTGAAATCCCAGTGGCCAGGAGCATTTTCAGGATGCCACCAAGAGCCACAGACTCTGTAGGGGAGCAGGGAAGCCTTCCTGACCTTGGCACTTCAGAGATTAATTAGCCATTCTGTTATCACCATACCCTCTTCACTCACAGGAGTACCCAAACCTTAATCTTCACTAACAAGGCCAGCTAGCACACTTAAAAAGAAATCTTAGGGGTAATAAAAATGCACCTGATCATCCTGTGAAACACTCACAAGGTGATTCAGGGTGGACAGAGAGACTGGCTTCAAAACCCATCAATTTCTAAGCTGAAACTTTAGTCACAGACAAGCTAAAACCACACTTTGTACACTGCAAGTGCACATTAGTACCCCAGTGACATTCCTGGCACACTGCCTAGAGAAAATAACTGATGCAAGTCCAACTAGAAAGCATATCAACAGTTATACCTACGTTAACTATTGTTATGGGGTCTTTGCTTTTGCTATGAGATGCATCTGGTTTCTCTTCATAGCCTTCAAACTCCTCATCATCATATGGTTCGCTCTCAGTATCACCTTCCTAAAGGACAAAATCACAAACAGCGTGAAAATCCAAAGCCCAGGAAGTAAAATCCCAAAAGACAAGGTGAGAAAGAAAGAGACACTATTAGGAAACAGAGACAGAAGGTGAGGCCTTACCTGCGTGTCTGCATCATCAAAGTCTTCCTGATTCTCATCCTGACCTTCAAGCTCTACAGTGGCTTCTTCTTCATCATCTTCTGTAGTGATGATCCTCTGAGGGGACTCTGTGACTGCATCTTCATTCACATCTTCAAATTCAGCAAAGTCATTATCATCATATTCCATAATGTCATCTCCATCCTCGAATTCATCGTACTTTCCCAAAGTAAAGCTCCAGGGGATGAACAGGACAGCAATAAAAAGATATAAATTCTTCATTTTCACTGGGGAAAAAAAATTTAAATCAATCACTGCAAAGAGCTCTTATCAATTTTGTTACATCACACCATTGCAATCCCCAACTCCCATGGGCTATTTAAAAACACTACGAGGGACAGAGTGGAGAGAGAAATAAACCCCTGTCTGATCTTGCCATTTTCTCTATAAAGTGACTGCTGATACAAGAAAAAGTAACTCTGAAGGTGAGATTGCCTGTGGCAGCAGCAGATTCACATCTGGCCACGCTGTTCAGATGAGCAAGTCTGGCAGCAGAAATGTTCCACTCTAAAACTGCCTCTCCATTAGCATCTCCCAGCCAGCACTGCCAGCTCACTTCTGAGCCCACACTCTGTGCCTGCAGTTGTTATTAATTAGCAATTAGACACAGTCAGCTCAACCAGTGTGTAAGAGCAGCAGTAAACCCTGAATTGCACTTGGTTAATTTTAGTGATGCTCCAACAGTCTCTTAGTTCCAAAGTGCCCATCTGTGATTTTCCAGGCTCAGAACCAGATTCCACACTGTCCCACCACCATTTCTGCTTAGAAACAAAGACTTTTTGCTGGGAGTTCAACCATAATAATAAAAAGAAAAGCAGGAAGAGGATGGGTATTACACCAGTCCCTGAACCAACAGAGTAAACTGGGGCTCATGAGCCCAAAGCTCTCCCCAGATCAGCCACAAACCAGCAGAGTTTGTCAGTTCACCTTTTTTTCCCCTCAGCTTCCCATCTTTTCTGCTTGATCTCAAAACAGTCCCAGCCCCACAACGAGGAGCTGCTCCAAGGTCCGAAAAAGGAGCCCCAAAAGGCAGCTGTAACCCTCCTGCTGCACTTCAGCAGCAGCCCTAGAGGATCAGCTGCACCAGGCTGGGCTGGGAGGCTCATTTTACTCCCTCCTGAAACACAACCAGAGCCGAGTGGGAACCCGAATGTTAATGAGAGTGTGCTCTTACAAACTCAGAATAGAAACGATTTTGTTTCTAAATCTGAGCGGCTCTCCTCTGAGTGCCTCACACAGGGAACCCACTGTGCGACAGGGATGACAAGGACAGCTAAAATAAACACCTCTGTCAAAGGCTCCTCACTCCAGCAAAACCTGCACAGAACACCCTCACAGGATGCAAAGCACAAAAGCAGAGCCCGGTGCCATTGTGTGGGTACCTCGTAATTTTATGTGAATTTAAGCAGAAAAAAAAGAACCAAACCACGATTTAGACAGGACAGAATCTGCACTCAGAGGTTAAAAACCACCTGGCCAACGGAGCCACCTGCTCGACCAAAGCCCAACAGTTTAACAGTAAGAATTTCGGCACTGTTTGAGCACATCCACTTTCAGAAGACCCGACAACTCCAAGCAGCTTCCCGGAAAATAAACTGCGGCCAATGCCAAGGACACGTCTGAGCTGGAGGTGGGTGGAAGCTGGAGCACCCCCCCAGCTCAGCATTCCCTGAGAACAGGGTCCAAGTACAAACTCCAGGGAGCAGAATATGCCTTGGCAGGCCCTCCACGCTCCACACCCCGCCGAGGGACGGGTTCCCTCCCCGATCTCCACACGGGCTGCCCAGGACTCACTGCCGAGAGAAACAACTTCACCATAACCCGAGGGTAAATAAACAGCGCTGATGCTTCTCCCCGGGCAGGACATTTACCTGCCTGGGACCTGCTCCATAAATCTCGAGCCTAGACCCGGCTCAGCAGAAGGGCCGGGCCCTCACCGTGACCCCCCGCGCGGCGCGGGGACGCCCCCGCAGGTGCTGCCCGTGATCCCGTCGCTCCCGGCACAGTCCCCGGCTCCTTCCAGGGATGGGAGTCAAGGTTAAAAAGTCAAAAATCAGCGACCCGCCTCCCCGCGGCGGTGCCCGCATCCTCTGCCCCCGCGGGGCGCGGCACAGGCCGTGCCCTCCGCGCCAGGCTGCGCTGCCGGGGGCACCGCCGGCACCGGGCACCCGCGGAGGGGGCGATCACCGCCCGGCCGGCCCAGGGAGGTGGGAGCGGGGTGCGCCATCCCCGCAGGGCCCGAACCCGAGCCCAAAGGCGAGCGCTGCCCCGGCCCGGCCGCGGGGCTGCCTTACCTGAGTCACGGGCCCGGCCCCCGCCCGCCGCTCCGCCACCGCCGGCCCGCCGCGCATGCGCGCCGCGGCCCCCGCCGCATGTGCGGGGCTGCGCGGGCACACCCGCGTGGGCGCGGGGAGGGCGGGCAAGCGAGCCCCAGCCCCGCGGGCGGCAGAGCCAGCCGGGAAGCACCGGGTGAGCGAAGCGGTCAGGAGGCCGCCGGCGCCGTTCCTTTCCCCCCTCGTTCCTCACTGTTTCCCCCGCTCCCGCCTTTGCCCGGTCCCGGCGCCCGCACTTGGGCGCGGCTTCACCCGCCGGCAGCGCGCATGCGCCGCGCGCGTCTCCTGCGTGCCGTGCGCGCGCACGTCGGTGCGTCGCGTCTCCACCCCCCGCCCCGGTAACCGGGGCAGTGGCGGCGGCGGCTGCGGGGCCGGCGGGTGAGTGAGGGGGACACCGAGCGGGCACCGAGGGCAGCGGGGCCGCAGAGCCG
>JAWWES010000080.1:894711-939526 GCA_035583135.1 Lophotriccus pileatus | reverse complement strand
TGATTTCAGACAGGGCACCAACAGTCCAACATGGTAATGGCTTCCAGCCCTTAAAACTTGGCAATAAAACTGTGCAAGCATCGATGTATTGTTGCTGTGGTTCCTCCATAATGCGCTTTCCTCTTGTTCCCAGAGTTTTCATGGGAAATCTAGCACAAGGATATGCTGAGGTAGGCATAATATGGGCTGAGAATCCCCTCCTTTTTAGGGTGTTCCAGTTGCACTGAGTGGCAGAGACATGATTGGGATAGCTAAGACTGGGAGTGGGAAGACGGCAGCCTTCATCTGGCCGATGCTGATCCACATCATGGACCAGAAGGAGCTCGAGCCAGGGGATGGTCCCATCGCAGTGATCGTCTGCCCCACCAGAGAGCTTTGCCAACAGGTAGGTGTGTGGCATTCCTCTATGTGCCATCCACAGTCCTTTGGAGGAGAAGGCAAAATTCTGGGCAAAAAATTATCGGAGAACCTCGGCAAGGCGTTTAAAAAAACTGCTCTGAGCACGAGTAGCGCAGCTCCAGCTCGCAGCTCTTCCCTGCACCTTTTTCTTGAAGGATCAGGACAAATCTGAAATTTTGAAGTTTTGTACGGTGCTCCCCTGTCATTTTCAAGGATAAGAATGCTGTGGATCCATTGCTGCAAGCTGGGTGTGTAAAAAGATAGAGCCTGCAGGCTGAATTGCAGTTGGATGCCCACAGATAGGTTTCTCAGATTACTAAAAATGATCCACAGGTACTCAAGCATTCAGCCCTGAGGAGCTCAGAATAATTTCGTCAAGTCATTAACTGAAAAGCGTATTTCAGGAGCTGGACTGTGTATTTTCTCAGAGCTGACTGTGTTGTGTTTGCTCCCAATTCCCAGATCCACTCGGAGTGCAAGCGCTTTGGGAAGGCCTATAACCTGCGCTCCGTGGCCGTGTACGGAGGAGGCAGCATGTGGGAACAAGCCAAGGCCCTTCAGGAGGGGGCAGAGATCGTGGTCTGCACCCCTGTAAGTACCTGTGTGCACACAGGGCAGCTTTTTGTTGCTCACCTGAAGCTGAGACAGATCTTTAATGCCATTTTGATGAGTTCTCTACAGGTGTTGGGAGCAAATCTTCTCCCAAGAGAAGCTGAAGAGGTTACAGAGCAGCAAGTGAGCTCTGCTTATGTCAGTTGGGCACAATACCAGCTGCTGATTGCTGAACCTTAACATTCACACAGAGAATTCCCAAAAATGTCATGAATTTGAGTGTCATCTTCCCGAATCCCTGTGGAGCCAGTGGCAGTAATGCTGTAGGGTTGAAACATTGAATCAGGATGAGTGTTGGTGCTGAACAAGGGGTGTGAACAAGCAGCACTGGCAGCTGGTTCTGCTTATTGCAGAAACTGTTAAGAACTTGGGCAAAACTTTTTAACTTTCTAAAATACACTTTAAAAACTTTTTGTTTCTTTTTTTCTTAATAGGGTCGTTTGATTGATCATGTGAAAAAGAAAGCCACAAACCTTCAAAGAGTCACTTACCTGGTGTTTGATGAAGCTGACAGAATGTTTGATATGGGGTTTGGTACGTATTGAACCAAGGTTTTGGGGAGCAGCAGTGTCCAGTCCCAGCTTAGTGGGACTGTGGAATGAAATGCCACAATGAGAGGCACTCCTTCACCCTGTGGCTGTCTGTTAAATCAAGCAGTGAAGCTGCCTGTTGAATTCTTCTCCTAAATAACGAGCAGCAATGGTGATTAGAGCGTTATTTCTTCTCCCTTCCAGAATATCAGGTCAGATCGATCGCGAGCCATGTGCGTCCTGACAGACAGAGTGAGTAAACGTGTCTCAAAATAACCTCCTGAGAGGCAAAGGAGGCTCTGTGGTGGCTGGGGTACCAGTTCAGAGCCTGGAGCAGAGTGTGGATTTCCAGTTCTGGACACCACTTTTGCCAAAGTCCACTGGTGTGACTCTGAGCATGGGCTGTGGGGAGGGAGCACTTGTAGCTCATGGGCACTTGGCTGCTCCTCGCTCTGTAATCCCTCCACTGACTGCACACAGAGGAAGGATGAGCTGAATTCCTGTCCATATGCCTTGAAATTCAGTGTTCTGAGTTGCCAGGGAGGGAAAGTTCCAAGCAGTGCCACGTATTATCAGCGTTCCAGATGCCAGGAAACGCATTTCCACGCTTTGAGGTGCTCTGGTAGCGATTGATAATTTCCGTTAGAAACCCGGAAAACAGACCTCAGCCTCGGGATTCCTGAGGAATCCAGGTCCCTGTTTGCAACACCTGCACTGTTTTCACAGTTCTGAAAGCAAGCTGCTATTTCAGAGCCTGTTTTTTCATTCCAGCTCTCCTGTTCAGTGCCACGTTCCGGAAGAAGATTGAGAAGCTGGCCCGGGATATTCTGATCGACCCCATCCGAGTTGTGCAGGGAGACATTGGAGAGGTAATTCCATGGCACCTGTGAGACAGTGAGAGCAATGAATTGCTCCATTTCTCTTCTCTGAAATTGGAGTTAAACTGCAGTAGTCACCATTTATAGTTAAGAGTAAATAGTTTGTGCTTAACAAAAAACAGTAACATTTTGTCCTTTTTTAATTTTATTTTATTGACCTTTCTTCCAAGAAATGTAGTGGTGGAAGATTTATTTTGCAATGAAAGATTTGAAGCTTAAGTTGTAATATCTTTGAGCTGGTTTATGTGGGAATGTTGATGCTGGACTTGCTTGACAGTAGCAGCTGAACTATCAGCAGGCTGCAGATTTGGTGGGAAGCTGATGAAGTGGGCAGAGAGAAACTTGCTCTAGAGAAGCTTTGCTTATTATATATGAAAACTGTTGAGAAATTTCACAGGATGCCTTCAGAACATTACTCTTTTATCCAGTTCTCTGTGGTTTTTATTTTTTTCCATCAGGAATATGATTTTTTTTTTAATAATAAAAAAATAATGGCTACCCGAAGCCCCTTCTTTCTGGGAAATTTTCTTATGAAAAGAAGCAGCTTTCCCAGCTCAGTCACAGGGGTTTTTATTCTTAGATCTAAATCATTGCTGTATCATGGGAGCATCAACCTCGAATTAAATAATACTGAACTGCATAAAAATTAAATCTTTCAGAGAAAATTCCCGGTGGTGGTGTGAGCTGGGCTGCACATTTAATACTTGCGACTCAGGGTGTGCAAGAGAGCTTGTTCCTCCCCTCTTCCTGACTCTGAGGGGACATTTCTCCCCTCAGGCAAACGAAGATGTCACTCAGATTGTGGAGATCTTCCCCTCTGGCCCCAGCAAGTGGAACTGGCTGACCCGGCGCCTCGTGGAGTTCACGTCCTCGGGGAGCGTCCTCCTCTTCGTCACCAAGAAGGCCAACGCCGAAGAACTGGCCAACAACCTCAAGCAGGAGGATCATAACCTGGGGCTGCTTCATGGGGACATGGACCAGAGCGAGAGGAACAAAGTCATTTCAGAATTCAAGAAGAAGGGGATCCCCATCCTGGTGGCGACTGATGTGGCAGGTGCGTGACATGCTGGGAATGCAGGAGCCCTGATCCCCCCTGGATCAGCAGAAAGGCAGACGTGGTTTTTCAGTGGAAGGCAACCAGGTTGGCTTCTGCACTTCCAGGGCACTGTGTTCCAGGTGCTTTTCAGAACCACTGAACCATAAAATATCCTGAGCTGGGAGGGACCCACGAGGGTCATCAAGTCCAACTCCTGGCCCTGCACAGGGCACCCCCAGGAGTCACACCATGAGCCTGTGGATTACACAGCATCAGCAAGGGGGGTTATTTTTAATCTCCTAATGATGCCTGAATTAGTCTGATGTGGTTTTTAATATACAGAAGGAAAATAAGCTGTATCTTAAGGAAGTTGTTGCTATTCATTCATCAGCTGATGTTATACATGTTTAAATGAAGAGGTGAACACGCTTGAAACCTGTGCCAGAACAGCTTTTGTACTGGAGCAGGACGAGGTGACATCCCATGAGTGGGGTTGCTGTGAGTTAACTGGGGATAACCACACTTCCCATTATGCTGCCCTTCATTCCAGCTCGAGGGTTAGACATCCCTTCCATCAAGACTGTCATCAACTACGACGTGGCTCGGGACATAGACACCCACACCCACAGGATCGGCCGCACCGGCCGTGCCGGCGAGAAGGGGGTTGCCTACACTCTGCTGACTCCCAAGGACAGCAACTTCGCTGGGGACCTCGTCAGAAACCTGGAAGGTGCCAATCAGCACGTCTCCAAAGAGCTGTTGGATCTGGCAATGCAGGTATGGATGAGTAGAGGAAGGTTCATTCTGTGACCAGCACAGAATCGGGAGCCGGGGGGACTTGTTTCTGGCCCCATCATTGTTGACTTCCTAGTGGTTTTAATGGCCTCTGGAAGAATCCATGGGTATTTTGGAGCACGGTATGTGATCTATTTTGGGGCCAGGCACTGCTTAGGAAATGAGGACCTGTAATCTGGCTGATGCCAGTGTCTCATTACAATCAGATTTTCGATGCGCTTTTATGGCAGGCACCTGGGAGATGCAGCCGTGTTGAAAGCTAAACTAGAAAACAATTACAGGGACATTCCCTCTTGCTTTTCCTCTGCCAAGCACATTCCATGTGCTTGGCAGAGCTCTCTGGCAGGTTTGCTATATATAGGGATGACAGGTAGCTGCAGCAGTTGTGCTTGTGCCACTGAACTCATCAGCTCTCTGATTTCTTGTCTTTTGCTACCTGTGTATAACGGCAAGAGAGCATAGGATTTTTGGTAATTCCCAAATTCAGAGATGGATTAGCATGCTGTGGCTTCATTGCCAAGCAGTTTGGACAGCAACTGCTAGAAGAAATACTTTTTCTGAGGTACAGAAGGAGCAGAAGGGACAGAATTTGTGAGGCAGAGCTCCTCAGGCTGCCTTTGAAAGGAGAGGGTCAAAGCAAAAGGGTTTGGCCAGCTGGCTTCTTCAGGTTTTAAGAGACCCTAAGGCACAAAAAGAGGTGCAGCCAACCATTGTTTAAACACCTAGAAATGGGAGGTCTGGTTGGGCTGACATTTCTTGCCACTGCTCGGGACAGGCAGTTTTGCTGAGAGACCCTCATTTCTCTTTCAGTGAGCAGAGGACTAAACCAGTGAAACCACAGCATGAGCAAGTGCAGAGCTCCCAGCTGACAACACTGGAAATTGTATTTATTGCTGGGTTTATTAGAATGCAGCCCCCCCCATCCCCCAAAAACTTTTTAACATGGATGAAAGTTGAGGGCATGAAATTAGTTTTCACGGAAAGCATTTGTAGCAAAAATCTTCAGACCCACGTGACAGAACTGTCTCCAGCAGCTGTGTGGTTGAACAGAAAACAGCATTTATTTTTTTTAATTTATTTTGAAATGCTCCAAATCCTTCTTTTCCGAGCCTCATTACATGCATTTGTCCTTTTCTTTTTGTTTTAGAACCCGTGGTTCCGGAAATCCCGGTTCAAAGGAGGGAAAGGCAAGAAGCTGAATATTGGTGGTGGTGGCTTGGGATACCGGGAACGCCCCGGGCTGGGCTCAGAAAATTCTGTAAGTAGAGATGCTGCAGAGGTTGTTTACAGACTCTGGGGAATTTTTACACTTGGTGTCGATTACTGTTTAATTTAAAAAGTCTCGGTGCTGGATTTACAGCCTGTGCTTTCAAGGTTTTCATAGCTCAGCATCTTTCAGGGTTGGTATCAAATATCTCAAATGAAACTCTCCTGTGCTGTTCTCCCCTTGCCAAGAGCTGCCCTCTTTCTGCAAGGTTTGGAGGTTCTTCCCAAGATAGGCTGTTGCTGCAAAATAAATGCCAATAAATGACTTGAAAAGCCATTTCCAGGCTGATTCTTGGCAGAAACAAGATCTTGCAGCACTGGGGATGCTGGTTAAGGCACGTCTGTGCCAGGAAACGAGCTCATTGCCAGTGTGTACAGGGGCAGAGCTGTTGAAAACAGCTGCATTTCCTGGGTGCAGGGTCAAGGTAGATTTGGAGAGTGGTTGGATTGAGTGTCTTGTGTGGGATAAACCTCTGCAGTTTCCCTCTTGTGTTTTCACACAGGACCGTGGAAACAACAACAGCGTGATGAGTAACTATGAGGCCTACAAGCCATCCACAGGGGCCATGGGGGACAGGCTGACAGCAATGAAAGCGGCTTTCCAGGTTGGTTCCATCCCTTGGGCTCATTTTCTCCCCTGAAAATGCAGCAGCCCCGTTGATTTTGGGGAAGTTGAGCTTGGCAGTTGTGACCGTGTCACTTGGAGCATCGCAGTGGGAAGTGGTGGAATGGTGTGCAGGCTGGACTGAACAGATTTGCACAGATTTGCCAAACTTACTTTGTTTTCTGCTGCCTCTTTGCTCTTTTTCCCTCCTGGATTCTGCTCCTTGGCTTGTTCCTGCTGAGGTTGCTTAGCAGCAATATTGTAATTGCAGTTAAAAGAAAGGGGGAACAGAGAAACTCTTTCTCTTCCGTGTGAAAATTAACCCCACCATACAGGAGCTGCCTTGTCTCTGTGCTCTGGTAGCAGATGCCCGTCACTAATTCTGTGTTCATAAGCATAGCAGGATTGTAATTGCTCCAAGATTTTTCCAGGAAACTGTTTCCTGGGGGATCCCCACGGCCCAACACAGGCTTGCGAACCCACAACCGCTCCGCACTCTGCAGTGCAGCGCAGGGGCAAACCGGCTCTCTTTTCTCTCCCTCCCCCTGTCCTGCAGTCCCAGTACAAGAGCCACTTTGTGGCTGCCAGTTTAAACAACCAAAAGACCGGGAGCTCTGCCGCCGGTGCCAGCGGCTGGACCAGCGCCGGGAGCCTCAACTCCGTGCCCACGAGTTCGGCGCAGCAGAACGCCGACGGCCCCGCCACGGCGGCCAAGGGCGTGCCGGGCTTCACCAGCACAGGGACCTTGAGCAGCGTGCCCACCTTCCCCGGCGGAGCCCAGGGCTTCAACAACACAAGTGCCAGCACCAACAGTCGGGAAGGCAGCGGTGGCGGCGTCGCCAGGGAACGATACAACGACAGCCGGAACAGTCGCCACAACGAGGGCCTGCGGCGCGGGGACGGGGGCGGTGGTGGTGGCCGTGCCGAGGGGGGTGGTGGCCGTGCCGAGGTGGGGGGTGGTGGCCGCTACAACGACGTCCAGCGCCACGGTGAGGGCAGCGGCCGGCATGGCGACCCTGCCCGGCACGGCGACCCTGCCCGGCACGGCGAGGGCAGCCGGCACGGCGACATCCATCGCCACGGCGAGGGCCGGCACTTCTCCGACTTCCCGGGTGGCCGTAGCAGCAACAACAACAACAACGGGGACAGCAGGAACAGCACCGAGGGCAGGAGCAGCGAGAACAGGAATGGCGAGAACAGGAAGGACGCCAACAGCCGGGACAACAAGACAGATGGTTTCGCTGTCCCGGAGCCCCCCAAACGGAAGAAGAGCCGGTGGGACAGTTAAAAGCTGGGGTTTCACAGCCTGGAATCTCAGCAGGTAGTGTTGTCTTTTCCCAGAGGATTTCTTAGGGGGTTTTTTTGGGAACTGGTTGTTGAGCAGCTGGGGGAGGAGAAGGAAACCATGAGAACCCCCCCTCAGGCCGGTAAATCTGCAGACAGACCCACTCATGACGTGCACACACAACATGTAGTCAGAGAAGTCATTTCGGCAAAGCTCCCTGGGTTCTTCAGACAGTCAGTGCTCGAGTGACTCTGCTGGATTTAAACGGATCTTCTCGACAAAAGGAAGCTGTTTCACATCCTGGGAACGTCGAGAAACTGTTGTGCATAGAAGATTAAATTAGCCTTTTCTTAACCAGCGTTCACATTTACAAACCAGTCCAGTCCACCTAGAGATGCTCAGGACCTGCCTGTTAGTCATTAATCCCTCAGCAGTTTGGTCAGTATGGTGAGTTCTTCCCCCGTATCTCCTCTTCACATATTCCCTGATTCCCAAATAATTTGGCCTCCTGGTTGCCCTTTACCCCTCTCCCCATCAACTGAGAATGTATCGATCCACGTTGCTGAAGGTGGGATTGGAGCAAGTTGATTTTTTTTCTTTCCCTTTGTTTTATTTTTTATGAAGCTGTTGAAGGGATCCTTCTCCAGCCCAGCAAACCACAAATTCACATGCAGTGTAGGTTGGACTCCCTGGCTTGTTTGTGGTCATTACATCAGTCCCATTGCCCAGGTATTTTTTTTCTCCTCTTCTTCCCTAATATCCTTCATTCTGGTGGAAGCCTGCATAGCAAACCTGTCTCTCTGCTGTGCCTATGCACCCTCTGTTCTGAGAGGGTTGAGTGCTTTCTTCAAATTAAAAGCAAAAAAAAAAAAAAAAGGGAAAGCAATGTAGACATACCACAACAATCCGAGGCTGGAGCCCCCCAGGAAGCATTGCTAAAGGCAGAGGCTTCACTCAGAAATTCAGGGATCTGCTGCTCAGAAGCCTTTAGGGAGAACCCAAAAAGCAAGGAATGAAATGAAACAGCTCAAATCTGGCCCCACATTTGAAGACATGTAGGAATTCTGTAAAATCTTGCTTGCCCATTTTTAACTCGTCGTGTGTATTATCCGTTTTTTAACTTGGTTGGTTTTGGTTTTGTTTTGTTCTTTTGGTTTTTTGCCACAAGGTAGGGAAGAACTTTTCTGTTGGAGCATTGTCAGCACCCACTGCTGGCTCGTTTCCACTGAAAGAAGTGTCAGAAGCTGTCAGGGTTTTGTGACATTGTGATGTTTTCTTTATCAGCTGTGCATTTACTTTCTGCTTGCTCTAGTAAATGTTTTATTACTGGTACAAAAATACAAAAGCATGTGCTTTTTTTTCTCCACCTCCTCTGGCTGCTCTGGCATGTGGATGGAGAACTGAGTGCCTCGGAATTTGACTCTGGGTGTGTGTCTCTCTCTCCCACCACAAGTTGTGGGTTGTAGTTGACAAAAGACTTCCTGTGGGTTTTCTCAGTATTTTTCACCCCAAATTGTTTCACAAGCCCTGTTTTGGCTCCAAAGCCTCCTGGGGAATAGATTTTTCTCCCCTTTATGAGAGGAAGGGATAACAGCTTAGGAAGTTGTTGGAGTTTTATAAAACAGCTTCCAGAATTCCCTCATCTCAGTCCAGGCAGGAGCCTCGTGGCACTGCTTTGAGCTCTGCGCGGTTGGTGTTAAGACAAGCGAGTTCCAGGGCAGACATGGCACGGCTTTGCAAGCTGTTGTGCTCCCCTCCTCACCCTGAAGGTTTATCACTCTGCTCAATTAAAGATGGGAGTTTCAAAATAAAATATAAAAATAGCTGCATGGTCTGAAGCTGCCATCTGCTCCCTCCCTTCCCCGATCCCAGCTCCCTGCCGCTGGGAACTGGCCCTGTGGGAGGCATATGTTGGGCTTCTCCCCTCCTTTTTAACACTTCCCTCTGCTCTTTGTAGGATTGCTGAAATTCCTCACCCCTACCAGGAGCCTCCTGGGAGGTGAGTGAGTAAATATTGAGCAGTGACAGGAGAGCTACCACTGTCAGCTCTCAGGGCTGTGTTAGGGCCACGGGAGGGTCGATTCCATCCCCACAGAACAAGGGAGCAGTGTGAGCAGCATTCCAGCTGCCCTGAGAGGGAATCTCTCCTTGCAGTGGCAGCTCTGCTGGTGTCTTCCAAAGAGGCCAGAGAGCACATCCAGCTGAGCAAATCCCTTCCAGGGAGCTCAGGATGGCTTGGAAGTGCCATCCTGGGGTTCTGCTCCTGCCACTGTGCCCACACATCAGTCCCCTTCTGCCTGCTGTCCCCCAGCGGTGCCCTTCCCACAGGGAACAGCACTTGGCTCCTTGGCTGGGAGGTGGTGCCGCTGTCCCTCTCCCTGCACTGCCTTCTGGAGCCTTTAAACTCACAGAGAGTAGGTTTAGGTGGGTTATTGGGAAGAAACTCCTCCCTGGGAGGGTGGGGAGGCCCTGGCACTTCCCTGGAAGTGTCCAAGGCCAGGTTGGACAGGGCTTGGAGCAACCTGGGCTGGTGGAACATGCTTTTCCCATGGCAGGGAGTGGGAATGGAGGATCTTTGGGGTCCTGTCCAACCCAACCAGTTCTGGGATTCTGTGATTTGGGTTGGAATGAGATGGGCTTTAAGGTCTCTTCCCACCCACAGTATAAACCCATAAACACAGTGTTTAATTCATCTGTTGTGTCCATAATGGAACACAAGGATGGAAACAAGCCAGACAAGACTCTCTTTATTCATTTTTAGCCTGCAGGGAGGTGACAGGGCCACAACTCTTGCATGCAGGGACCTGTGAGTTCATGGATGAAGCATGAGGGGGATCCAGGCATTTCCTGCACCCTTCCAGGCCATGAAACCCATCCTGCCTCCCTCAGCCCACCATCCCCCAGTGACTGCTGCTCCCTGTTCACACCATCCACGAGGGCAGGGTGGGCTGCAGAAGGGCTCTGGGGGCACCCTGTGCTCTGCCAGGCCGGACAATGCCGGGCTGGTGCTCCAGAGGCAGGACTGTGGGCTCGTGGAATTGGCTTTCCACGCACAGGAGGGGGAGCAGCGAGCAGGGAGGGCTGTTTGCTGCTGAAGACCCAAGACTTTGCATGCAAAGACATCACATCAGTCACTTCCACGTGGAAGAAAAGGGGGGTTTTACAGCTCGTTTTTGGGGCCAGGTAGGGAGGAGTGGGAGCACGAGGTCCCTTGGCTGTGAGGGAGAGGGAGCTGGGTTGTTCCAGCTGCTCTCCCTACCCTGGCTCTCCCTGCAGAAAGGAGCCCTTAGTGTCAGGATCAGCATCTTCCCAGGCACGGCTGGGAAACGCGCTCGGGGAGAGATTCACGTTCCCCTCACAGCATCGTCTCCAGCTCCTTGTTGAGGTTGGGGTGGCACTGAGTCAGGTCCGTCAGATCCACCGTGTTTTCCCCGCGGGTTTTCTGGCTCGTCTCCTGGGCGGGGCAGTGCAGGAGGTGATGGGAGGTGCAGGAGCTGGGGGTGTACCCCGGCAGGCTGGGTTGGGCCGGGAGCAGCCCCCTCCGGGTGCCCCCCGCTCCCTTCCCCGCCAGGCTCCTGCTCGGGGGGCCGGGGGGGGCCGGCCCGGCACAGCAGCAGCGCCCGGCACGGGCCTTCTGCCCCAAATCCAGCGCCAGCAGCCTCCGAAAATGGGCTTTCTTGATCTCTGCCTGCACCTGAGGGAGAGGTGGGAGAGGGATGCTGTGCCCAGACACGGCAAAACAGCCTTTCCCTTCCCTCCCCTTTCCCTTCTCCTTCCCCTTCCCTCCAAATCCTCCCGAGAGGGGCTGATCCAGGTTTTTTGGTGGTTATCCCATCCTGGGGTGTTAATGTTCTCAGCCCTGAAGGGGTTGGAACAGGGAGCTCAGCTGCCCACACTTCTCACTCACCTCCCCGTTGCAAAAGCAGTAGATGAAAGCCACAAAGAAACCCTGCCAAGAGACCGAGAGAGGTGGAGTTGGAGGCCTGAGCCGGGATGTTCTCCCTGAGCCTCCCTGGAGGAGCATCACTCAGTGCTTGGAACAGGCCACACACCTGAGAGGAGTTAAAGAGCATCTCATAGTGCATCTGGATCTGCCACAGGACCCCGGAGACCTCGGTGTAGGGCATGGCCATGAACACCACGTAGTGGACTCCAAAAAGCGGCATCAGCACCAGCGTGGACTTGAGCAGCTTCCTGGGAGGAGCAAAGCTGGGAGCCGTTAGCTGGGACCTGCTGGAGGGCCCGTGTCCAGCTGGGAGAGGGGAGCAGGCAGGGCTTGGACTCCTGAGCCGGGTTTCTGTCTGGCTGAGCTGCCACAGGCACCGCCTGCCATCATCCTGCCGCCTCCCCTCCCTCCCCCAGCCCTTCCCACACCTCTGCTCCTCATTCACAGCCCTCTGGGATCTGTTTGGGCTGCACAGGCAGGACGTGAGGCAGGCAGGGCAGGGTTTGCTGCTGCCAGCACTTGCCTGTACTGCTGCCGGGGGTCCAGCTTGCCCGTGGTGGTCTCCCAGAGCTTGGAGGCCAGAACCCGGACGATGTTGAGGAAGAGGAAGAAGTTCACCTGCCAACAGACACCCAGTGTGGGTGTTGCCCACAGCGACCTTGGCTCTGCCCAAACAGCCCCCCCTGACACGGACAGGCGGCTCTGGGTGAGGAGCAGGCAGGGACAAGGGGGTGATGGCAGGGCAGGGAGGGACCAGTGCCCCTGGATCCCTCTGGGTCCTGAGGACACAACCCCAATGACCACAAGCAAAGGGGCTCTGGGTTGATGCCCTTCCCCCAAAAGGGATTGGGAGATTCAACCACAGGATTCAAGCACTGGCAGGGGCTGCCCAGGGAGGTTTGGAGTCCCCAACCCTGGAGGTGTCCAAGGAAGGACTGGGCACGGCACTCAGTGCTCTGGGCTGGGGGACAAGGTGGGGATCACTCAAAGGTTGGACTCACAGGTCTTTTCCAACCTAAATATTGATGTGATTCCATGATTCTCACCACAATGGCAGCCAAGATGGGCACCTGATAAATCCACTTCATGTTCCCTGCACTGAGGTCCCAGCACCTGAGAAGACCAGTAAAGAAACACCTTGGAGAAACCTGACATCCCTGGTCAGGAAAATTGCTGGCTGATGGCTCCCTGTTCCCCCAGCCAACACCCACCTCATCCCAAATTCCTGCTGAACACCTGGTGGCCTTTGCCCTTTTAAAATGCCTCACTCCAGAACGTGCCCTTTGACGTCTGTCTTTGCACTGCTCAGTTTGTGGTGCAAACCTGCATCCACCATCCCCCCAAAACGCAGAGCAAAGCACCATCACTGACAGCTTCACGAACAATCCTCGAACATGTCTTGCCTCCTCTTGTTCTCTCTTGGAAAATGTTCACTTCCAAAAGCCCTGGTGCCCACAGACACTTTGCTGGCACAGCCACCACCCCTTCCCTCCCCGGGGTCCGCTGGAGAAGGTGGGTGTTACGTACTGCGTGTCTGCCAGCGAGGCCCTGACGCTGGCCCAGACGGACACAAACACAGCAGGGAGACCTGGAGGGGCAGAACCAGAGCGAGAGGAGCAAGGGATGAAGCGTCACCTTTGCAGATCAAACCAGTCCCTGCGTCCCACTGCCCTTCTCCGGGCTCTCGTGGCTGGTGCCGCAGCTCCCAGCTGCCCTCAGGGACCACGGCTGGGCTCTGTGCTCACCCCAGCCGATGATGATGAGCACCCACAGGTAGCTCTTGTTGGAGAGGAAGGCCATGAAGATCAGGCTGTGCAGGTAGAGACCTTCCACCAGGATCCAGTAGTGGTTGGTGGCCAGAAAGTAGAGGAAGAGAGTCACCACCACCTTGCAGCCGACCTGTGGGCAGGGACAGAGAGGTGCCCGTGTCAGGCTGGTCCCCACGAGCAAAACCTGGTGGCTTTTGCTCTCTGACCAGCAAAACTCAGCTGTGCCTCATGTTCCCCTTGCAGAGACCTCCATCCACCCTGGGATATCCAATATCTCCCATAGCACAGGTATTCCCTGGACCAGGACACAGACTGCAGACATCCTCAGTGGCTCTGACCTTCACTGTAGCACCAACCAGGATGAGGAGGAGCCTGGCATCCCCTCTCCCTGAGCATCACAGCCCCAGTTTGGGAGGGTCCCAAGCACATCCCTTGCACCAGAGCTCCAAAATCCCCTTTCCCCCCCTCCTGCCTCCGGTCCCAGTGCAGCACTTGCCAGGTGGCTCCGCTGTCCCTGCGAGGGTCCCATTCCAGCCTTGAAGTCGTCCTCCCTCACCCTGTCGGTCTCGCTGGCCAGGGGGCCCGAGTAGAGCACCATGTCCTTGACGAAGATGCTGACGGCCCGGCAGATGAAGGAGGTGAAGAGGTGGACGTGGATGTAGTTCCGTGTGCAGTGCAGGCGCCTGCGGAGCGGGGATGTGACACGAGCCCGGCCCCCCCTGCCCAACAAACTCGTCACACCCACGCTCAGGCACCGGGGAGGGACCCCAGAGATGGGCCCAGAGTGTCAGCCCTCCCGTGAGCACAGGGGTGGGGGCAAGAGGGGTTGTCCACCCCCTTCCAAGAGCAGGGAGGAGCAGAGGGAGGTGGTCACGCCGGGAGTGCTCTGCGAAATTGTGTGATGTCTGTGCTGGGTCTGGGGTCAGTTCCCGTTCCCTTAGGGCTGCCCCCCCTCCTCAGGGGCTGTGTGTGGGGGCAATGGGAGCAGGAGGGTTCTCCCCACACAGGGTTGGAGCTTTGGCCCTTCCTTACTTGAAGTAGGAGAGGATGCAGACGGCGACGATGAGGGAGGCCAGGGAGATGGAGTAGCCCACCGTGTACATCAGGTGCAGGCGGTCAAACACCTCCTGCAAAGGAAGGGCTGAGCTCCACCACCCCTGCACAGCCAGGACAGGGGGAGCAGGGCTGCTCTGGGGAGTGGAGCAGGAAGAGCCCCCTGCTCCCAGCAATCCCCCTGGCCTTTAGGGCAGGCTTGGTCCCCCCCCAGCCCCTTTCCCGGCACCTTTGACGGGCAAGGTCACCTTCTCGCGGCTCCGGCCCTCGGAGGAGAAGAGCAGAGCACACTCAGTGTAGTTGGCCCAGGTCTTGTTGATGCTGAGGGCCATGGCCCAGGTCCCGTAGGCGCTGCAGTACCTGTAGGCGTGACCTGGGGACGGCAACGGGCGCTGTGACAGCGAAGGACCCGTGGGATGCCCTGACACATCCCTGCTCCATGGACTGTCACCGAGGTGAGGTGGCTCCCCGCCCAGGCACAGGCACTTACCTTTGTGGTTGAAGTCGTAGATGTAGTCGGGGCAGGGCACCGACACCTCCTGGCTGGGGGAGCCCCGGGGCCAGCAGATGATCCCGTCCCACTCCGGAGGGCAGCTGGTGTCTGGCCAAAGGGCAGGGACACATCTCACAACTCCCATCGGGGCCTCGGCGCAACCTCCGGCTTCCCCAGGGAGAGGGAAACGCTGCCACACTGGGCTGCAGAGCTGGGGGAGTGTGTGGGAGCCAGGGAGGGGGACACATCCCATCCCATCCCATCCCATCCCATCCCATCCCATCCCATCCCATCCCATCCCATCCCATTCCACCTCTTCCAGGGGGGCCAAGGCCCCTCCACAGCTCTCATTTGCTGCGTACCAGGGGCTGTCTGGAAAACACTGCAGCCAGCCCTGGCTCATCAGGGTGATGACTTGATTAGCACCTGATTGCACCCAGAGCAGCCAGGAGCTCCACAAACCCTCAGGAGCTGCGTGTCCCTGGCCCCACCCCAATCCCACTGTAGGGGAGAGCATTTCCCATGGTGTGACCAGCTCCACTGGGGCTGGCTGACCATGCACAGGGAGGGACAATACCTCTGATCTTCTCCAGCTGGGCCTTTATGTCCCTCTGACACTTCTCCTTGGCTTCCACCAGGAGATAGATCTGCTCTTCTTTTGTGAGAACGTCATCAGGGTCGACCTGCCCCGAACAAAACTGAAGTGACTCTCAGCTCAGGCCGTGATCTCCCAGCCCTCTCCAGCTGAGTCAGGTTGGGGTGGCTTTGGGTGGATTCAACAACACAGGGAATTAAAAAAGCTCTTCCTGCCTTCCTGCTCTCATTTTTCCCTCTTCCAAAGCTGAGGGTGACCCCAAGTCCCCTCCCAGCCTCTTTATGGTCCGTGTCCATATTTCTGTGCAGAAATCATCAGCATGTCAGGCTCCTGCCCTCCCTGTCACCCACCCCACTGGTGGTGCTGGGTGTCCCTGTTTCCCACTCTGAGCTCTCCAGGCCAGTCTGGCAGCCCCCCTGGACAAAGGGGGTGCAAACAAGTGGGTGCCCAGTGCCTGGAGCTGGTGGGGCAGATGGTGCCACCTGGGACACCTTGAGCCTCCTGGTTCACACCACATGTGCAAATGTCTTTTGGGATGTTCTGGGCTGAGACGCTCCAAGGGATTTGGATCTGGGGTGAGGAAACAGTTTTAGGGAGTGAGAAGGAGCCAGAATTCAGGGGGTTTGCTCTGCCTGGCCTGTCCACCATCCATGGGAACACGACCAAGTCCAGACCCAGAGAGGAGACCTGGACTCCTGTCCATGTTCTTCCCAACCCCAGCGTCTGGGTGGGTGGGTGGGAGACTCATGAGGGATGTAGGGCAGGAGCTGGGGTCCTGGGGTCCAACAGGGCGAGGGCCTGGCTTTGGGAGTCACCCTGGCTGTGCCCAGCTCTGCCCTGGCCACATCCCCCAGCACTGACCGTAAACCACCCACTCCATTCCCCTAGCGCCTGCGAGGCGCTGAACCCTGCCCTGGATGCACCCAAGAAATGGAAAAGCCATCACGCCACAGTGCCTCCATGGCTGCTGGAAAGCTTTTAGCGGGAGTGGAGATGCTCTGCCCCCCCTCCCACCCCCTCCCTGCCCGGCTCCTGCCCGGCAGCTCTGCGGTGTGAGCGGGACGTGCAGCCGGGAGCACACGCAGCCCCGACGGGGAGAGGGGACCAGAGCAGCCCACGGGGCCACGTGGACTTACCAGAGCCCACGCAGAGCTCAGGAGGCAGCAGCAGAGGAGAGCCACCGTGACACTTCCCACGGGGACGGGCACCTCCATGGTGCCACTGTGCCGCTGGACCTCAGGGACCTGAATCGCCGGCAGCCCCAGGCCGTGGGTGATGGAGAGGGCCGGTGTGTTCAGCAGGACAGAGCATCCTCTGGGAGCGCCCTCCTGGCCCCGCCGAGGTGAGGTGGCAGTGGGGGCACAGCCCGTCCCTGGGAGCCCCGGGGTGAGCCCCCTGCCCCGGTGGGCACTGCCCTGGCAGCACTACCGGGATCTGCTCGCAGGCTCTCCGGGCAAGGGGGGGGTTTCTCCCCCCACAGTGCTTGATCCTATTCCCTCTCCGTGTCTCGCCAGCTTTAAGCAGCTCCTGGAGCGTGTGCAAACAATTCCCGTTCGGATGGGGACGGCAGAGGTTTATTGGCTTAGCCCTAGGTGCTAAAATCCTCTTCATTCAAGGCAGATTCCTCTTCTCTTTTCAGAAACTTCTCTCACTGCCTGGTGGCTCATTTTTCAGCTGTCACAGCATCCTCCCGTTACCCCCACGCTCCCCAGTCCCCTCCAGCCCAAGAGTGGCCCCGAGGAGCCCCGGGAAGGTGGGAAATATCCCAGGGAGGTGGCTGGAGGCAGGGAGGCAGAGGGTGCAAGCACGTGAGCAGCACCTTGAGCTGATGCTCCTGAGATGGGATGTCTTCCAGCTTAACCCTTTTCCTTCTCTAGGGCTTGGGGTGTGTTCTGGGGAGGTGTGCTGGGATCAGTCCTGCTCCCCCAGGTCCCTGGTGTGACCTCACTGCTCATCTGCACAGGGGCTCCTGCAGAGGGGGGCTGGAGGCTCCATCAGCTGGGCAGGGACACGGAGGGAGCTGCCACTTGGATGGGGTCCCACACAGCTGGGGGGTCCTTGGGCCTCATGTCACTGCTGGTCCCTTGTCATCTGCATCCCCCCAGGGAGGCCCAGGCTTGTCCCCCCTGCCTTTTGGGATCACGCTGATTCCCAGCTGGCTCCCACCACCCCACCAGCTCCAACACCTTGTGTGCCCCCAGCAGCCCCCCCTGGGGAAATGGGGCACCAAGAGGGGAGTCCTTGTTCCCTGGGCAGGTCATCCTTAGTGGGATGAGGCTGAAATTCAACAGTCCCGTGTCAAATCCCAGGAGGAGCAGCTCCCAGCCTGGGCCTCTCCCTTGGCCCGTGTGATCCACGGAGCAGCAGAGACCCTGGAGCCTCCCTCAGGGCTTTCCTGGTCCCAACCACGAGCCCCTGTGGCTGCGTGGAGGAAGGTCAGGGTTCTGCTGGGCTCCTGTGGCAAGGGAAGGAGCGTCAGCGGCTGAGGGAGCACGGAAAATCCAAATGACAGGGCACGGGAGGGGCTGCCACTCCCACTGATCCATTCAGACAGGAAAGCAAGCCCTGCCGTGGCCATCAGCTGGAAATCAAGGAGGGATTAGGGGCATCCAGTTCCCCCCAGCCCAATTTAGGCACTGTCCGGCCCACGGGCACGGAGGGCAAGGCAGGGATCAACAGCTAAACTGCGGGATTAACGTTTTCTGAAGGCTCCGCTGGGTCTCATTTCTGACCCAGAAGCTGCCGAGGAGTGAGGATGGAGTTAGGGCGAGGTTATTTTGGAGTCGGGTGGATGCTGAGGGGGAGGCAGCTCAGGGGCAATTTGATTCCCTTGGTTTCCCAGGTGAAACCTGACCCAGGCTCTGAGTTCACACTTAGCAAAAAAACAGTCTGGGTTTTGTTTTTGCTAAATGAACTTGTTATATTCTAGAGAGCTCTGGAAAGCAATGATTGCAAATGACACCCATCCAGCCCCCTCAGCTCCCCAACCCACCACAGCAATCAGGAGGTGATGGCACACAGCAAATTCCCAGCAGTCTGTGACCCCCCTAACCTGGCTGGTGATGGCTCAGCCTCTGCCTTCAGCAAGGAAGAGACTGGGGGCAGTTCTGAGCACAGGGCTGAGCTGGTGACACCCCCATTCCCATCCCTCCTGGCCCTGTGGCAGCTCCTAAGCAGCAGGATTAGATCTGCCTGGTCATGCCAAGACTGAGCCACTAAAAATACAAATATAATGGCATTTTCTATAGCTGTGTATAAACAGCACTTAAATACACACATACAGAATGTGTTTATATATGTTTATGTGAAAATATCATGGCTCAGACTCCAGCCAGCACCGAGACCTCATAGCTCTGGCACCAGGACTAACAACATCCCACAGGATTCTGTTCCACCCCCCACAGGATTCTGTTCCACCCAGAGGCTTCCAGCCATCCCTGAGCCCAGCTTAAGCCCAAGCTGCTCGGAGAGACGAGGCTGTGCAGCACCTCCACAGCACAGAAGACACTCTCATCTCCTGTAAATCATTTTTTGACCATTTGCTCCTGTTACCAGAACACCAGCTCTTGGATCCCAGTGCAAACTTGGGATGGGTTTTCATGGAATATCCCGAGTTGGAAGGGATCCACAAACATCCTCGAGTCCCTGCGCAGGACACCTGAACAGTCCCATCGTGTGCCTGAGAGCATTTTCCTCCTCCTGTGCCCTGGTACAGCCTGGCTACATTTCAGCTGATGGTTTAGGAAGGCTGGAGCCCCGTTTCCTGGGATGAGTTCTTCTGCCTGTTCCATGGGTCTTCAAACAGTTGGGAGAGGAGGGTGAGAGCAGTGATCTCCCATCGGAGCCTGCCCTGTGACTGGAGGGGAGCCAAAAGGGGATCCCACCTGCCCTGCAGGTTTTGGGGATGCTTGGGATGGGTGGTGCAGGGCTGGGAAGGACCCTGAGCTGGTGAATTCACTGCTGGCTTTGGCCATCATTTGCATTACCCCATCAGCCACACGGAGGCAGGTCAGCACCTACAGCATGGCCTTTTCCAGGGCACAATCCAGCCCTGGGAGGACAATGGGGCAAACCAGACTTTGAGCACGAGGCCGGGGGGAGATCATTCAGAGAGTTTTGAGCTCCTTTGGAGGAGCAGTTCATGAATCCGGGCTTAAAAGGGCCCTCTCAGTCCTGCCTGGAAACAGGCGCTTTCCCTGTGGGTATCCCAGCAGGTTTATCAGCCATCACGTTGCTGTTTCCTTGGCAGGCCCCCGTGGCCGTCTGAGTTTAGGTTTTCAGTGGTCATTAGCGAGCAGCCCCCGTGCAGCCCACCCGGTGCAGGTGCTGGAGGGGGACGTGTCCCCCCTGTTGCAGCTGAGGGGGGGGCTGGTGGCTTCTGGGAGCCAGGAGGCGATGACAATGGGCAATTGTCAAATTGGGGCCCCTCTCGTTTGAGTTTTCTTCCTTTTATAGTAAGTAGCAGTTGCTCCAGCAGCTGGCCTGCCCCTCCGGGGTGAGGACTGGGCTCCGTATATAAGGGAAGGAGCAGCCTTTGCCTTTCATCCCTCCGTTCCCTTCCCTCGCCGGGCGCCAGGAGTCCCCCCGCACCTCCGCAAATCCCGGCGATGCCGCTCAAGAAACCCGACCCCAAGAAGGAATCGGCCAAAGGAGGCTCGGAGCCATCCCGGGAGCCCGCCTTCGATCCCAAGAGCGTGAAGGTGAGTGAGGAATGAAGACGTCACCGTCTTCCTTCCACGCCCGTCATCTGCCGGGCACGGGCGATGCAAAGCGCCGCACAAAAGGCATCAGCCAGGCTGGGAGCCAGGCTGGGGAGGGGAAAGCTGCCAGACCGTGTGGATGCAGCAGGCTGGGAGCGATGCTCTCCTCTCTGGGAGGGGGATATTTTATTCTGCACTCACTGGAGGGACCCGCTGTGGATTTGCTGCTGCCCAGAGCTCTGGCCGAGCAGTCGAACCCCCACAGCTCCCGCTGAGACTCCGCGTCGGGGCCCCAGCAGCAATAAAACCCTTCCCTGCCACCCACCGTCTCCGTCCTAAAGTATTTTGTTGCCAGTATTGCCTCCTCCACATAAAAGAGCCTCTTTTATCCGAGTCTCCACAACGGGAGCTTGCTTTTTTTACGTGATTCCCCTGGATAGTCACATTTTTGAGCCGGAGCTGTGGCAGGAGAGCCATTAAGAGCAGGCTCAGTATGGAGGCTGCTTAATCACTTGAAGCAGGGATCAGGCCTTAAAATAACATTCTTTCCACTCAAAATAGCCCTGAGTGTGTTCTGAGCATCCCTCCTCTGCTGCTGGCTGTGCTTTCCGCAGGGATCTCGGCTCAGCAGCAAGGGCTCCTGGGCATGGTGCTGGACACGGCATGGACACTCCTGCCCCGAGCCTGGAGGGGAGAGATTCAAAGGGATGGGAGAGTCCCTTCGTTCCCCCGGCAGTAACACCCCTCTCATGCCCAGCTCTGTTCCCTTCTCTTCACAGATTGAATTCACAGCAGAGCAGATCGAAGGTAAGTGCCGAGCTCAGTTTCTCCCAGAGATGGCTTTAGAAACGGGCAATCCCTTTTCCAGGTAGTTTTTCAATCACAGACATGAGAGCCGAGGCCCCGCCCGACAAATCCCCTCCCGGGGGGAAGCCCAGCCTGGATCCAGAGCCTGGCAGGGAAAGGGAATTTTTCATTCACGGTGTGAGATGCAGCCTGGGTCGAAGTCAGGGGTTCTGGTGGGAGGAGCAGCCTCTGGCGATGCAGGGACAGCCCCAGAGAGGGGAGATCCCGATGGAAAAGGGGCTGAGCAGGGATGTCCTGCAGCAGGGATCCAGCAGGTCACCCAGCCAGCTCCGCACGGGTGACAAAACCTGCTCGAGCAGCTGAGCGACTCCTCCGAGGAGCCTGGCAGCCTCCAAGCCCGTGTTGCTCAAGCTCCCCCAGCGTTCAGAGGGCACCCATCCCACATACGTGTCCACCGCTGTGTTCCCTGCTCCGGTGGGGTGGGAGATGGGGCGGGCACAGCCGGGGACATCCGAGCGCTTCTTCCCCGCAGAGTTCAGAGAAGCCTTCGGGCTGTTCGACAGGACGCCCGCGGGGACGATGCAGATCAGCTACGGGCAGTGCGGGGACGTGCTGCGGGCGCTCGGCCACAACCCCACCAACGCCGAGGTCCTGAAGGTGCTGGGCAAGCCCAAACCAGAAGGTGACAAGCAAAGCGGGAACAGGGTGGGACAAGCAAACCCAGAGCTCCCTGGCTGCCAGTAGAGGGGATGTTCCCTGTGGGAACAACCCGGCAAGGTGAAGGAATTGCGAGGGAAATTATGCAGACGGGCTTCATTCCTGCGTAATTCCTTCACTCCCCTTCCCCATACCACGGCTGACATAAGGGATAGGTGGTGCTCACCCAGGGATGGTGGCAAATGATGCTTAGCAGACCTTAACCTGAACTGGTACAAACTGGTGTGACCTGACCAGTCCCAGTACAGGCACATAGCCCTGGTGCCAGAGGCCCCACCTGCTGCTTTAATTTTGGGCTGATATCAGGGATGTCTGTGCAGCCCCCTGATGTTAATACCTGCTTCCTCATAGGGATCTTCCAATCTCAAGTGTAATAGAACAGTCCCATCTCCTCGTGGGGCTTCTCCCCCGTACTCTGATGGAAAAGAGCCCAGGAGGGTTAAGCAGGAAGCCCTCAGAGGCCAAGTTCAGCCCCAGAGCCTGGTCCTTGTAAAGCCAAGGTTTGTGGGTTTGATTCCCATGTGGGCCATTCACATACGAGTTGGACTTGATGATCCTCGGGGGTCCCTTCCAACTCAGAGCATTCTGTGACATAAATGTACCTCCTCCCCCATCTTCCCTTCCAGAAATGAACACAAAGATGCTGGACTTCGAGACCTTCCTGCCCATCCTGCAGCACTTCACCCGCAACAAGGAGCAGGGCACCTTCGAGGACTTCGTGGAAGGGCTGCGCGTCTTCGACAAGGAGGGCAACGGGATGGTGATGGGGGCCGAGCTGCGCCACGTGCTGGTCACGCTGGGTACGGGCTGGCCTGGGAGGGCAGCGGGGCAGGGCCACCCCCAAATCTCCCTGGGCAAGGGGCTTGTCTCGTGTCACAGAGACCCTTCTCACTGTGCGGCCTCTTCCGTCTTACACCGCGGCTTCAGGCGTGACCCGGGTGAGGTGGAGAGTCTGGACCATCCTCAGTTATCAGACAGCTTTTGCAGCTTGGTCCTCTCTCCACCATCTCTGTGGGCACACAGCTCCTCTCTAATCCCCTTGTTCCTTTCCTCTGGTGGCTTTGGCTCTCTGGGATAAGGATGGGAACGTCCTGGCAGGCCGAGGACCCTTCCCCTCACCCCTCTCCATCCTCCTCTTCCAGGGGAGAAGATGACAGAAAGTGAGGTGGAGCAGCTCATGGCAGGGCAGGAAGATGCCAATGGCTGCATCAACTACGAAGGTAAGAGATTCCCAGAGGGGCCATCTCAGACACGGCTGTCTTGTCTTGGGATGAAAAGCTTTGGTTGGACTCAACGATCTCGGAAGTCTTTTCCAACCTCAATGATTCCATGATTCTGTGATGTTGCTGATCACTAGGAGGGAGGTGTGGACCACCCTTCCTAAAAGAGCACTGAGACAAGGCAGCTGGGGTGGGAACAAGGCGGTTGTCCCAGGGATTTCCAGGAAAAGCAGCTGAAGACAGCATGTTTCCAAGGGTTTCAGGACTGTTTTATCCCTGGTTTTGGCACTGTTTTGTTGTAAGCTATCAAAAATAAACAAAGCCAGCACCTTTCACAGCAGAGGCTAATTGGGAACATTCGGAGACCTGGATCGCTCATGGCTCCAAGAGGAGAAAATCTGGAATGGAGGGGGGGTTAAATTTGGAAACCACTAAAATTGGAGAGCATTGAGGAAAAGAGTGGACCCATTTCCCTTGGCCTCAGAGAACTGGGGATAATGTTACCAGCTCGTCTCCAAGCGTTGGTATCCCTCTAACCAGGTTGGGGGTGGCACACAGAAAAGTGGGAACAGAAGGAGGAATATCAGTCCTGGCATCCTTGAGGTGTCCCAGCTGGGGGTCCCCCCTGCTGCACCTGCAGCTCCCACCATCCTCTGACCTCTCACACTCTCCTTTCTCCTCAGCTTTTGTCAAGCACATCATGTCTGGCTGAAAGGTGAGTTCCCGGGGTCTCCTGCTGCCTCCTCCAAATTGGAACTCCTGCATGGAACAGCCAGGGGCGGAGGAACCAAACCCCAAACCTGCAGGGGGTTAATGCCACGGGAACAACCCCTGCTCTGGAGGCACAAAAGGCTGGGCTGATGATAAGGAGTCTCGTCTGTAACTCCTGCCAATTATAAGTCTGATGGAGGAAAACAGAGAAACAGGTTTCTTTTAGGGTGAATTATCCCTCTGAAATCTATTCAATTTTAAGGAAAATCCAAATTGCTGGCTGGCCCCAGCCCCCCCCCGCCAATTTCTTATGGTTTGTTATCTATTTATTTTCCTTAAACGTTTCTCCTCCCCTCAGCTGTGTGAAGCAGCAGAGGAAAAAAAAAGATATAAAAATAACGTTCAGATACTACTAAATACGCAAATTAAATATTTAAAAATCTCTCCCCCGCCCTCAAGTCTCTTTAAACATCAGAAGATTAAAATGGTCACAGACAGAAGTCTGAACTTTGAATGTTCAGCATCCTTTTTATTTTCTTTTTAATCCATTTCTCTCTGGTTCCTGCTCATCAGCTCAGCCACAGAGGTGGTGGGGTGGCAAACGAAGCCAGGAGATTTAATTCTTCACCAAACTATTTGCATAAAACCCCATTTTTTTAATGGTATGGCATTACAGCTGTTGACATTTTGGGTTTATCTGGGAAGGAACACTCTCTCACACAGACTCACTGGGCCCTCTCCTGCTTGTCTCCCAGCCTCTTGGGAATGTTTGAAGCCACCTGAGCACCACGAGGAGCGAGATTCCTCCATCCGTGTCCTTTTCCGTGTGATGTTCCACATGAGCCACCACTCCTTGGTCTCCGTGTGTGTGTGTGTGCCCAAGCCTGGTATTAAACAAGACATCTGCAACCTGGTTTGAAACCTTAAGTTATTGTTTTCAGTTTTTCCCTGTGATATTTGGCTCATTAAATTAAGTTCTTCCTCCCTGGTGTGGTTTGTTTGCTTCGGCTCTGGGCAACTCATTAATGCAGTGGCTGGAGGAGACCCCTTGGATATTCCCATGGAGAGGGAGAAAAGGCAGGGAATGTGAGGGAAGGGTTCAGACTTGGGGGTGAGGGTCATCACCCCACCCTTGGTGTGGGTCAGAAGTTTGCATCTGATGCAGACCTGGAGCAATGAGAGCGTGAGGAATGCATTGCATCAAAGAGACGCCCTGTTTTTGGGAGGGCCTGCACCTCCTCTCTGCCCTCAAATGAGTCCTTTTTCAAACCTGTGGCCCATGCTCCCCCAGGAGCACTCCCTCCAGCTCCAGGCTGATCAGCACCGTGCAGCAAAGAGGGACTTGCTTGGCCCTGTCCCCATCCCTGTCACCGGAGAGACCTGCAGGCACCTCTCCTTCATCAACACCCTGCCTGTCCCAGCCAGAAAAGGCCCTTAAAACCCCCAAAACATCAGATAAAACATCAAAAACATTCTTTCTTCTGCGTCATGGACAGATCCAAAGGTCTAGTTGTGAAGGTTTCCTGGAAGATGAGTCTGGGTGAATCAGCAAAGGAGAGGGAAAATGGGGAAAGAACAGGTATTTCTGGGCCAGGTCCCACCTCCACCCTCACGGCACGGGGTGACTGGTCCTTGGGGTGCAGGTGGTGACTTGCCTGGGATGGAGCCCAGCCAGGATGGGCTCCCTGGATGGTTCCTCTCCAGGACGCCAGGAGCTGTCTGGGGGCTGCGTGATACGAACTGGTGACTCTCTCCCTCTCCCTGCCTGCAAACCAATCATCAGAGCATCGCCACAGGTGGTGAATAATTCATGGCAGCACAACACCTGGGAGCAGGAAAGGCTTCCCTTTGAGTTGTCCCTTTTCCCAGTGCCCTCACTCCAACTTTGCCTAGAAATCGAAGGCGTTTTGCTCCGACGTGCTCGACTTCAGCTGCCACTCGCTCCTTCCTGCGCAGTCACCGAGGAACAGCTGCTTTCAATTCCCCCTCTTTGATTCAACTGCTCATAAGAAGCAACATAAGCTGTTTATAGATGCAAGATTAGATTTGAGCTCCTCTCTGTGCTATTCCTACAGCTCCCATTAGGCAGGATCTGGGCACCTCGTGCCTTTTAATGTACTATCTGGTGTTTTAACCTCTCAAAGCACCGTGGTGACCGGGTGAGCAGGGACCCTGCTTGCTCTGGGGTCACGTTTGTCCTTGTCACCGCTGTGGCACTGACTCCTGCAGAGGAACGTGATGTGGGGGAGAGGAATGAGCAGGGGAGAGGCAGGGACCTGCCTGAGGAAACCACAGCAAGGACTGGGGGCTCTGGAGCTGTGATTTCCCTACCCAGGCCATGATTTCCCCTGCCCTGGCAAGCCAAAAGGCTGCACTTTCACTCCTCTGTGCAGGGTACAGGCTTTGTATTCGAAACCTCCAGCTCCCGTGCTGACAGCAGTGACACTAAATTAAAACCAAAGTGAGAGCTGCAAACAGGCAGACAGAAAGAGAGCAGTGGAAAACGACAGGACTGCAGGAAAACATAGTTTTCCACCTGAAAAATCCGGCCCTTGAGGCACCCTCAGGGTAAGAGCCTGCCATGCTTCACTTTGGGCACCTGCTCTGTCTCTCCAGGATGAAGCAGAGCTGGTTTGTAGCAAAGCAGGTTGGATTGATGCACCTGAACAGGAGCAGTATGTCTGTACCTCTCCAGCTAAATGGGCCTCCACGCCTCCTCCCCTGGAAAAGCTGCTCCTCTCCTCCCCTGGAAAAGCTGAGGATTCCACAGTGAGTGGTTTTAGTCCCACAGACATTTATAAAAGCTTGTGTGGGTGCCAGTGAGTGATCCCACAGGCAGACAGGCACTGGAGGAGTCTGTAAATCCAGATCTCCAAAGACAACAGCAAGCACTGACCTTTTACAGTTGGATGCTTTTACAGCATCCAGGGGATTTTGAGGAGAGGCAGAAGGAACCCCCACACTCAGGAGAGCCTGCATCTCCTCAGGCTGTGATAAGACAGACTCTCATACCAAAGAAGGTCTGGATGTCAGGAGTTCTGTGCCCTGTGGAATGGGAGAGACAGACAGAGCCAGCTTTCATCCCCAGGAGTTATCAGCGGGCAGGAGATCAGGAGGAGGACGATGAACATGAACCGTGCTCCTTGAAAGGCCCCTGGGAGCCCCAGACCACGTACACACACATCACCATCACCACCAAAGGCCTGCAGGGGAGGTGACACTTCACTGTCCTGTTTCTCGCTCTGTCGTGCCTGGCAAAACGACTCGGGTCCAGCTGACTCTGAGCCAGCTGTCCATCCCACCATCCCAGGGGAGAGCACTGCTCCCTGCCTCATCTCCTTGCGTGTCTCAGGTGAGGGACTGAAGAAAGCTTTGCCTGCTCCGCACCCTGAAAGCAAACACCTGCAGATTTGCCGCCGATAGCAAACACAACTACACCTTTCAGAGGCGAGGGGAAAGAGGCAGGCTGAGCCCCCCCCCAGCCCCTGCTCCACACGCAGCTTTTATTCTCATCTAAAGATGCAGCCCCTGCTCACAGGTGTTCAGCTGCACATCAGGATCCGGCCTTCAGGCAGCTGAGTGCGAGTGCAAAGCACTGGGAAGAGCAGGACGGAGCACAGAGTCCGTGTGTGGGGTGTGTGTGAGGGCGGTGTTGTGGCTGACTGTATTTCAGGAAGGATTTGGAGAACGAAGGCCTCTGCTACTTGCAGATGGCTACTGGTAGGTCGGTGTTTTTAATAACTTGGAGGCTTAGTTGTGCATCTTTATCCCGTTCTTTTGGGAAAGCTCGGGCACAAAGGGGCCTTGAGGGACGAGCCCCAGGCCCCGCCGTGGCTTCACCGGCCCCCTCACGCTCGGCCATTTCCGCTACTACTCGGCAATCTCCGGCCCGGCTCGGGCGGCTCCGCCTCGCCTCGGCCATCTTCGTCCAGGCTCGGCCATCTCCGGCCCGGCTCGGCCATCTCCGCCACGGCGGCGCTGCCGAGCGCGGCTCTCCCAGCTGTTTTCCGTCGGAGCTCGGCACTTTCCGCCCACACCTTCGGGTATTTCCGGCAGGCCGTTCGGGTATTTCCGCCGCCGGTTCGGGCGGACTCGGCGCCCGCCGGCCTCGCTCGCTCCGGTAACGGTCGGTGCGGGTTCAAATGAGCCGCGGCCGGGCCGGGCCCCGCCGGGACTCGCTCTGAGCTGGGCCGGCACCGGGGCCGCGACCGGGACCGCCCCCGCTCGGGCTCGGCGACCAGGAGGAGGAGGCCGGGGAGAGCAGGATGACGGTGCTGCAGGAACCCGTCCAGGTACCGACCCCCGGGCGGCTCAGGCCCCAAGGCCCGGCCCGGCCCGGGTGAGGCCGCCCCTCCCGCGCCGGGGCCGGGGTCGCTCCCGGGGGGCCCCCTCGGCCGTGGGCCCGCAGGACCTCCGACTCCTCCGCCCTCCCTCCCGCCGGGCTTCCCCTTCCAGCCTCCCGGCCCCATCCCCGCGGCCCCGGGACCGGCCGCCACCGCCCCCGTGTCCCCCCTCGGTCCCCCCGCGGCTCCGCGGCCGGTTTGGCTCCCGGGAAAGGCCCCCCCGCGTCCGCCGCAGATTCCCCCGGGAGACCTGTTGATACCTCGCTCACCTTGCTGCGTTTGCTGCCGTGTCGTTTTTAAATGCTCACGGCGTGTTCGGCTCCTGCGTGTGCGAGTGAAGGACGTTCCTCGCTGCCTTCGGGGTGGTGGGAGACCTGGGAGAGAAAATAATGTAAATTCCGGTTTTCTACCACGTCTCGGTCTCGCTGCAGTTGCCCCGATGGGCTTCGTGCTCTTCCCATCCAAAAAGACGTGATTCACACATTCAAGAGTTGCTTTTTCTTTCCACAGTTGCTGTGTGCCCGTTCTCTAACTATTCGTGATCTTCATTAATCAGTCATCTTATTCATGTTTCCATTCTTTATTTTATTATTATTTTTAGCTTTTTAACAGCCTTTTTTAGGGTTTTTGTCTTCTAGTTTGCAGCAAGAGGTTCCTGGCATAGGAGTCCTGGCAGAACACAACTGTGTTCTGTAATGAGCACTGGGAGAATTCTTGCTCTTGGCTCTTCTCCTTCTAATGAAAAGGTGGAAGGGAAAGAAAGTCTTCTCCTGTGGAAAACCACCCTTCTGGCTTGCCCCTGCCTGTGCAAGGTGGTGGCAGTGAGGGCACTCCTGTAGACCAGGGGTTTGTGCCCTCGATGCCACCTCATCCCCTCCGAGGACAAGGGTCAGTGCAGCGCTGGAAGAGCTTTTGGCCACCCGGTCCCTCTCGTACCGTGGCATCCCACCGTGTTGGTGTCACCCTTGGAGCTGGGCTGGGTGTTCTGCACCAGCTGGGTACTGCAGGAAAACACGGGATTGCCATGGGAGAGGAAGCAGGAATGCAGTGCAGAGTGAATGACAGGAAACAATACTGAATGTTTCCGGTGCTCTGCTAATTAGACTGACCAAGTGGAAAATATGTGCTGTTCTGAGAGCTCTCTGGCAGAAAACTGGGGGTCTGGTGTTCGTATTTCAGCAAGGAAAAGACCTCTCTAATGCAGTTCTCCGTTCTTAACCTCTTACCGCCTTGAATGTTTTGATGAGGCCTTGCTATGTTGAATATGTCTGTTTAGATTGAATATACCTACTTAAATTCTGCTTTCAAAGGCCAAATCTCTCCTTTAGCCCTGGTTTTGCTGCTGGCAGCTTTGCTGCTGTTCCTTGCTTGCAGCAGCACTGCGAAATTTAGGAATTATTTGTGACTGGGTGAAGCCCGTTGCGTTTCTGAAGTCTGTGTACTTCACTCCGTTCTTCTGATTTTTTTTTAACACTAGTTCTCATTTTTGTCATTGCAGAGATTTATTTTTTTTTCCTGTCTGTCAGTTCTCTCCCAGCCTTTCAGATGTCTACAGGGCTTAGCATTCCAGGAAAAAAAAAATGCCATCCTTACAGCTGTGATGTTATTAACCTATCACAGAATCTATGTTTGGATGTAGCTTTACAAACATTGTGCTGTAATTACACGAAATGAACGTCTCAAAAGGCATCCTGGTCGCTGGTTAGATTTTTACTAACTTTTTTTATTTATTATTCTTTAAGCTGAACAAAATGCCAGAATTTACAGCTCTGATGTGGTCTATTTTTTTTTTTTTTAAAACCCAGCATAAAACTTTGTATCCCACATGCTGCTGGACGGGCTGGATGCCTTCCAGATACTTCAGAAAAACATCTTGGAAACAAAATGAGCACTTTGCTTGGAATTTAGCTGTTCAAGGTGATCATCTGCTGTGACTCATTTGAATGGTGCTCAAACTTGGCTGATGTGCAGCACCCGTGTCTGTCTGTTCAGTGGGCAGAGTTTGGGAACTGGGAACTGCAGCACAGCTCAGCCAGAGCTCCCCCTCCCCTCTGCCCACCCTGAAGACATCTTAAATCACAGTAGAATCTGCTTAGCGTGGCTAAAAAGCTTGGAAACTCATTTCCAAGGCTATATAACTGTCAGAAGAGGACGTCTCCTAAGAGCTCTTTTTGGCTTAGGGAATGAAGTGACACTTGGGAAATGCACAGGATTTTCTGGATGGAAGATGGACCTGTCTGAATGTGACTATTTTCTTGCTCTCCTCTCTGAGATCGATGTTCCTGTCCTAAAATCTTCTTTTTCGTGGCACAGTCATAGTTTAGACATCTGTTTTTGTGGAAAATTGTCACTGCATAAGCATGGCTGATTCTCTGCTGCCTTCCTTTCCCTCTTCCTGCTCTTTTAGGAGGGCATATGTGAGGATCCAGGCTGCAGCATTGATCAGGTCAGGGCACGAGGCACCTTTTGGGCTGCAAAATGACAGTTGCTATGTAACAGGGATACTGTTCTAGCAGCCACTTATGCTTTCACTGGGACTCTGCTCAGCAACGATTGTTATTTGAGCTGCTGTGGAGTGTAACTCTCGTAATGTGGCTGTGACATGGCCCCAAATCCCTTGTGTCCCCTCTTAGCCTTTGGCAGGATTGTTCCTGGCAACTTGCTCGTGGTTGAGAAGTCAAATGACCCTGATTTCACCACTCCCACCCCCACACCTTTGTTCTGTAAGCTTGCTGAGCCCTGCAAAGGCAGGATTTTTAACCTGGAGTTGACACAGCTTGGCTGGATTCATCTGGGTGTCACTTGTGGCTTGGTAAAGGAGCTTCTGAGAGCGAGAGAGAAAGACCTTGGGCTGCTCTCTCTTGGGGTTTGGCCTGAAAGATTTTAGCCCTGACCTTCTGCCTCAGTTTTTTGTACTGCTCTGTCTGCTTGGAAGCACAGACAGCCTGGGAGTGCTTCAAGGTAACAGGGAGTAAATAATCAGGCAGGCTCTGAGGCTGCACTCAGATAAGTGTGGAATACAACCCGAGAGAAATAATGAGGAGTTTGTGTTAGAACGATCCAGCTAAGAAAGTTCACTTTCAAATGCTTTCAAATCTTTTCACACAAGCTGAAAAGCACCTGTTGGCTACTGAAATGTGTTCTTGGGAGGTGCTGCTGGTTGAAAACAGTGTCTCAGCGTGGCAATTTTGTGTATAATGTCTGTGTGTAGTACTTGGGAACTCTGGTGTGTGCTGTTCATGACGGCTGTGTGGGCTTCCCGTGAACAGAATTCGCAGTTTTCACACCCTGTGTTTGTCAAGTTTGTGTTGGAAGAAGGAGCATATGGTACATGTAACTCTGTGATGTTTGGATTTATTTTTGTTGGGGTTTTTTTTTGTTGTTTTAGATGAAATTGGCGCTTGCCTTTCCCCCCGGGAATTGCACTGCAGGGTGGCTTTGCTTTCGCTCTGGAAGATTTCTTTTAGTTTTGGGGTGTTTGATGGGTATCAAAAGCTGATTCTGCTTGCCTTGGGTTGCTAATGGGTATTAGAGAGATCCTAGACTGCTGTGCATCTTGTTTGGGGTCGTTAATGACAAAACTGCTGCAAAATGGCTCTTGGCTGCTGGTGGGAATCGGCTTCGTGACTGGAGCAAAGACATCAGATGGGAAGGAACTCAGTCCTCAGAGCACAAGCCTTGCACACCGTCCTTGTAGTAGGTGGGGAGGAAAGGCTGAACAGATCTTAAAAGACATTATTTTTCCCATCCCACCCTGCCTGTACAGATAACAGATGACTTTTAACCTGATCTGAAGGAAGTTGGTTGAGTAGTTTGTGTGAAGAAACCCTCTCACCCCAGCCCTGGCCTTCAGCTGGACAGCTTTTGTAGTTCAGCTGATGGTGACAGAAATGCAAGTGATTATGACACCTGCTTTACTGGTGCACAGTTTGTACACCTGGGTGTTTGTATTTCACTGGAGTGGTGCCATCTTTCCAAATCTGCACCAATACTGGCTGTCACAAACTCAAGCTTGGTGGTCATGAAAAACAGCACCCATAAGCAAGGAGCTGGATTTGACCAAGTGTGAGTGCATGAGCTGAATTCAGGAGTGGGTTTTGTTCTATAGGGCTGTATGTATTAATTTGTGCATTTAATTTGTATTGCACTCATTCTTGGGTGCTACTTCACCAGCCTAATTAGTGGCGGTGAAGAGGTGGCCGATGAGCCAAGGCCCAAATAAAACACCACGCAAAAATCAGTGGATCAACCTTCATCTTGGCCATCTTCCTATTCAGGGAAAATCCTTTATATATCACATTGAATCAACACAAGTCTTATAATGACCATCTTGGACCCTGAGAAATTTCTAGTCCTGTTGGGTTTCGATTTGGCATCTCAAGAGGAGGTGGTTTAATGGGATATACTCTGGTGACCAGCTGGGGAGGTGGGTTTGCTTCTACATTTACCCGGCGTGTTGTTTGGTGCTGGTTTGCAGTAATTCCTGCTGAGTTTTGCACCAGCCTAAAACTCACTGTTTCTGAGGATTTTAGAAGACTGTGCCTGCTAACTAGGGAACAACATTCTTGGATGGGTTCATGACTTCAGTGCTAAGTTTGGTGGGTTTTTATAAGTCAAAACAACTACAGCTCGATCAGTGTATTTATCCTCCCACCCCCCTTTCTTTTTCTTTATGACTCCAATAAAACCAAATTGAACTTTGCCTTTTGACAGTAAGAGCTGATGAATTTTGCATTTTTTAAAGCTCCCTCTGAATTCAGGTTGTTCCCTTGCCTTGCAGGCTGCTATATGGCAAGCACTTAACCACTACGCCTATCGCGATGCCGTGTTCCTGGCAGAGAGGTTATATGCAGAAGGTATGTGTTTTGCAAACATAAATACATCCTGTTTGTTTTTCAGTTTGAAGGTAGGATTTTTAAGCCTCTGCTCCAGCTTTGAGGTTCCTTTTTTTTCCCCCCTGTTCTGATAATGAAGTTTCACTTTCTGCTCGGGGAAAGCAGAAGAACACCTCGCAATTAGGTTGGAAAATCTTTGATATTGGTGGTCAGCTTTTCTTCTCTACTTTGAAAGGTGGTGTCCTCTAATCACTACTAGGGAAAAAAAAAAAACCAAACCCATGTAATTAAATATAACTTCTGCTGCTAAACAAACCTGAGCTTATAATGTGAATTAAGCTGTATAAGCTATTTCATGTTCTGTTTTGTAATGAAATGTTTTGCTTCACGTGCTCTCGATGCAATTCTTTACAATGGAAGCACAAATACAACTTTTTTTATTAAAAAAACACCTCTTTTTATTCCACGTCAGGGTTACAAATGAAGTTTTGGGTGTTTGACCTGGTGCTCAAATGAGAAATGTGGTGTAGAATATTATGGAACTTGATAATCCAGGTGTGCATGAAGGGAACGGTGTTTTAGGGCTGACAGAAATGGTAGGTCGAAGGTAATTGCCAAGGATGCAGGAATGAAGAGAATCCACTTTTTTTGCAGCAGAAAAATATCTGACTTAACACTGACACATCTTTAAAGAATAATTCTCTGCAGGAGAACTTCAAACAGCTTTTTTTTTTCTTCAGTGACCAGCAGTGCTGAGGGAAAGCAGCAGGAAAGCTGTCACTTGGTGCAAGCAATTAACTGCTAACAAAACATCTGGCTGCTGGTTCAAATAGGTAGTTACTCTGCAGAGCAGAAGCTGCAGAACTTGAATACCGTGGCTGCACGTTGGCAGCAGTGATTTCACCCTGGGAAGAACTTCTTTTAAGCCTTACCTGCAATTACTGTCCTTGTGGGGACATCTGTGGCTTGGTCGTTTCCCAGGACTCCGAGTCTGTTAAAGTAGTGGATAAAAATCGATTTCACTCGAATTTTCAGAGAGATCTTCTGGTGGTTTTTAGCAGGAGGCCAACAGAATGCCCTGTTTGGACATCCTCTGTTTCCATTGTCACTTAAAATAGTCAGTTTTCAGTGCAGCGAAGGATTTGGGCAGATTTCCCAATGAGGTTTTTGTACAGTGCTCATATTGATTTTTTTTTTTTTTTCTGGTGAGCAAACATCAAAATTGTGTTTCTTTTAATGCTGAATTCCATTTGCAGGGTAGCAAAGTGTTCTGAAAAGTCCATAAAGTAGTGTGGGTTTCTTAATCGTTTAGAGTTTGCAGCTGCTTGTGTTTGTAGACAGCCTTTGATTTAAAATGTACTGTTGTGTGAGGGTGGTTTGAGTGGCACATTTGGGAAAGTACAACATTTGAGGTGTTGTACTTTGAGCCGGGTCTTGGTGTGGCCCAAAAGGTGGTTAAAGCAGCTCTGGAGTGGCTGCTTTGCTTGGCCTGCTATTGTTTTTACAGCAAGCTGGCTAATCACTTCTTCAGGCTGGGTAGCCAGAAGGATCAAAGTTCTCTTTCAGCAGCAACAGATATTAGGGGTTGTTCTGACTAGCCAAGAGAATTGGGAAATGCCAATGGATAAAGAAATGCCCTTCATTTAACAATGAATTTCTCTGATACACCCATTTTTTCCCCATCTTACCCCAGCTGCCTTTTACTCCTTGCCTCTAAATTCTTTGTACTAAAATGATCAACAACTAAGTGATGATTATTTTAAACATCTTTTGCTCTCCAGTACACTCAGAAGAAGCACTGTTTTTACTGGCAACGTGTTACTACCGCTCAGGAAAGGCCTACAAAGCTTACAGGCTCCTAAAGGGACACAGCTGTACCACCCCCCAGTGCAAATACCTGCTTGCAAAATGTTGTGTGGACCTCAGCAAGTAAGTAAATCCTCTGTGTTCCGTCCAGGGTTACAAATGCATGTGGTTTTTTTAGCTTGGATTTCTCTCTGAAAGCTGTCATGTTGCACAAAGTAGAAATTCATTTCAGATGTGGACCTAACAAGCATGAATATAGTGCAGAAACCTCTAAAAGGTGTTGGGTAACTTCAGACAGGAGTTGTCAAGCTGTGTAGGGGGAGAAAATGTTGATTGCAGAGATGACTCATCAGGTGTTTGTGTTTCTCTGATACTTTGCTGATTTCCTGAAGTGTTTCCAGTGTGTTTCCATTAAGAATTGGCCACTTCCCTCAAACAGTGAGCTTGTTCCTCTTTTCCCTCCCCTCCATGAGCAGTAACTGGATGAGGTGGCAAACAGGACTCTGTTTTTTTAAAAAAAAAACAAAACCTCAAACCACAACAAACCAGCCTGGAATCCACATCCAAGAATCCTGTATTCAACATCAAAATTAACCTTCACAGAAACTTAGTGTCAAAGTATCTTGCAGGTTTTCTGGGGTCTAACAGCAAGATTTTTTTACTGGAATTGCTTGAGCTTCAGGCTCCAATGCCCTCAGAGTTTGTTCATAAGGGTATTTCATGTCTACGTGGATCTTTCAGCTCAAATGTCCGGCTGAGGTGCAGATTTGAAAGGGTGAGGCATCAAGAAAGGCACAAACTTTTGTTCCAACTGCTTAAAATGCTGTGGGGGTTCTTTACAGAAGCTTAAATGTCTCTCTACAAAGCAGCTTGTGTTTTGTTTTGTTTTTTTTTCTTTTGGTTTGGCTTTTTTGAGTGTCCCTCTTTTTCAATGTCAAAAAAATACAAAAGTTTGATTTCCTTAGAATTGGTAAGGGGATGTTTGATGTGATTATTCTGCAGGATTTGTGATCCTCCTCATGACATGTAACCAAACACAGCCCTCTCCAGAGTGTGCAGGGAAAGCTCCTTATTCTTTGCTGCTCTCTTCAGCAGGCAAGTCCTTTGACATCTTTAGCCAGGATGTCTTGACTTGTGGGGTTTCCTTTGCCCCTTCTGGAGCTGTCAGGATCCAGGTTTCCTTACCTCTTCCACTGAAAGGGAAACCACGTTGATATCCTGCTCAAAAAAGCCCCAGTGGAATAAATTCCAAGCTGATTGTCCTCTCCCTTGCTTTTACCAAACCTGGTGTGTGTGCCTGTAGTCCATCAGCTCCTGAGCTGCTGTCAGTAAGATTTCTTAAACACTCTCTTCAGAATTTGTTATGTTTAACTGTCATTGTTGTTGGTAGAAGCACCTCCCTGCAAGTAAAATTTCAGGTGGAGGCAAGAAGAGGTGATTTCTTTGTGCAGGTGTTGGCCTCAGAAGATGCCCAGAAGTTGAATAAAGTCATTTTCAAGCCTGAGACTGAGTGGCCCATTCCCTGTGAGTGGCACCACTCCCTGCAGGTGGAGTTTTGTTCTCCTTTTGTGCCCTTCTTGCGAGAAAGCAGGGCATTAAAATCCAAAATACCTGCCATATCCCAAAGTTGGATCTTAGCTGAGCGTGTGGGGCCTTACAGGTTGTATTTCTCTAAGAAACCAAGCCAAATTAAGCTTTGTTAGTAAGTAAAGCCCCTTCAGAAATCAAGTGTCTGAAAGCCTTTCTTGTCCTCCATCCCAAGATGAATCGCTTTTGGAAAACTCACACTGTATTTTGTGTCTCTGGTTTCAGATTGGTGTGGGATTTGGGGTTTGGTTTGTTTTTCTTCCCTCCCAGTAGAGCTGTTCGACTTCAGAGTCCTGAACCTCCCAGTTGTAGAGGAACCCATCAATTATTTAACGTTCATTTGCAGGAACTGGTTTGTTCTTTGAAACCTGTGAGCACTGACCGTGGATTTCTGTGTTTTGTTTTTTTTGTTTGTTTGCAGCAGGGTGAAAACACACTGGACTGCCAGTACTGTGAGCCTTGTAACCCCTTTAAACCTCTTGTTTTTTAAAAAGGCTTGCAGAAGGAGAGCAGATCTTGTCTGGTGGAGTGTTGAATAAACAGAAAAGCCATGATGACATTGTTATGGAGTTTGGTGACTCTGCATGCTTTACACTCTCCTTACTGGGACATGTCTACTGGTAAAGTTGCTCTTTTATTTTGCCCAATAATAAAACCTGGGGAGTTTTTTTGCTTGGCCAAGCCCAGTTTTAGTCAAACATATCTTCAGTCACCACAGGACACACCTGTCTCTGGGTTATTCCAGTTTGGAACATGATAGATGCAGGTTGTGGAATCCACCTCACTTGGGAATGCAAAGATGGTTTGTGTTTTCACCCAAAACTTCTGTCTGAAAACACAAATTCCTCTTTCCCAGGTGGTTCAATGTGCAGTCCAAGAGTCTGCTGTTTTGGGGTTTTTACCTTTGGGATTATCTCTGTGTTCTTCCCTGAGAAAGACTCTCAAGGCCTGTTCCTCAGTGTTGCCACTTAGATTTTTCTGTATCTATTTTGCTATAACCTTCAGATCAAAGGTTTACTGAGGATGCCAGGCAGAATAATTTGACAACTTTAAGCATTTTTGCATTTGCCCAGATCCAAGGAAGGTTTCACTAAGTGTAAATGATTGAATAGGAGTAGTGGGGGGCTTGGATTCTTCTCTAGTATATGTGTTCTCAATTATTTTCAGAATCATTGCTTTGTAGCCAAAAGCTCAAATGTTCAGTTTAGCCCCTAACTGAGGTGCAAAAAATATCATCCCCAGGTATTTAAAATGACTGGAAGGCTGGCAATCAGGTTGCTGGTTGCAAAAAAGAAGCAAGCTGTTGCAAAGAGCAGCATCTTCCCAAAATGAAAATCCTCCAGCTATTCTAGTGCTTATATAACTTATTTTTTTAATTTTTATGACAACTGTGTCTAAATATGTCAAATAACTTCAAAAGGACTCAGTATTTCTCTGTGGCTTGAAAAATGAGGAATGTTGCTGTGCCTCTCAACATGTTTTTTTGTTTAGTTTTGGGTTTTTTTGTTTTTCAACTCCTCCTTTGGAAAGCTCTCTTGAACAAAAGTGCTGTTCTTAAGTTTCCCTGTGAACTGTTCCATTCTTTTTGCAGCAAGACAGACCGGCTTGCCAAAGGATCAGAATGTTACCAAAAGAGCCTTAGTTTAAATCCTTTCCTCTGGTCCCCTTTTGAATCACTATGTGAAATAGGTGAGTCTGCAGAAGCGTTTTGCTCATTGAAGGTGTTTTCTGCGTGCCTGGTTGTGTCAGCCTGTCCATTCTGCCCTCACTTTTGGCAAGGATTATTCTACTCCTTGTCCAGAACTAGCAAGGGAAATGCCAGCAGAGTTCTTTGAGGAGGTTCTGTGAGCAGCAATGAATTTAAAACTCTTTGCCAGTGTTTAGGACTTCTTTGTATTGTTTTTCTTCCATTTTCACTGCTTATACATTTTTGGGTTTAACAATACCATGTGTTTTCCAACCTACAGTCAGTAGCCCCTTAGAAACTGTGTTTCTGAGAACAGCTTGAAAATACAAGCGTATTTATAAAAAGAAAACAGATTGTCAAGGGTTTTTTAGTGGAAGAGCACTTCAGATTTGGTGTGAGGGGGCCCAGAGCAACCTGGGCTAGTGGAAAGTGTCCCTGCCCATGGCAGGGGGTTGGAACTGGATGATTTTTAAGGTCCCTTCCAACCCAAAACATTCTGGGATTCTGTGAAATGCATTAAAATACTTTGTCCTTGTCCTTGTCTCTGACTGAATATTCAGAGTATAAACTCAGGAATAACTGTTTAAATCTCCTCCCATTCTCACAGGTGAAAAGCCAGACCCTGACCAAACATTTAAATTAACATCTTTACAGAACTTCAGCAGCTGCCTGCCCAACACTTGCACAACGTTGGTGTCTAATCACAACATATCCCACAGGCAGCCCGAGAGTGTCCTCATGGAAACGCCCCAGGACACGATTGTGAGTGTTGCTGGAATCATTTAAAGCAGTTTTCCCAGCTTAACTGAGAATTGTTGATTAATCTCCACTGTGAGTGTTTGACAGCTGCCTTCCATTCTTCAGGAGCTGAACAGAATCAACTTAGAATCCTCCAATTCAAAATACTCCTCATTGAACTCGGATTCTCCCGTGTCTTACATTGACTCAGCTGTGATTTCATCAGATCCTGTCCCTCTGGGCTCGGGAACTGCCATATTGTCTAAACAGGCTCAAAACAAACCAAAAACTGGACGGAGTTTACTGGGGGGACCTGCAGCTTTGAGCCCCCTGACTCCCAGGTGAGTCCTTGGCCTGGACAGTGGCTGAGCTGTGGGTCATTTGGGGTTTGGAACAGGATTTGCTGCACACTCACACACATAAATAAAGCTGCAGAACTGAAACCTGAACAGCTCCAAGAACTGCTCTTGGTCCTGGCATTGGGCTCTTCTGGATTTTAAATGAACAGTTGGTGGCTAGGAGAGGAATTGTTGATTCAGGGTGTTGCTTATTGCCATGTTCACCCTGGAGAGTTCTCTAAAGGAATATGTTTCTGATCTGGAATAAATTTATTATGAAAGGGTACCCTGAAGAGCTTTTCTTGAAGAAGAGGTGTCTTGTAAAGAACATGTTGTGTCCTGTATCTCTTATTTAGGCAGTGTTAAGGTACAAGCTGTGGATGGTTGGTGTCTTGGGTGTTTTGCAGGCAGGCAAAGTTCTGTATTTGGTTTCAGGAACAAGAATGTTTTCTATGAAAGTGTCTTTTATAAATGAGGTTTGTAAGATATAGAGGGGTAACATAAATCGATGAGGTAGTTCTGAAATACAAGTTGATCATCTGTGCCAGGGCAGGGTGAGGTTGGATATGGGGAAAAGGCTCTTCTCTCAGAGGGTGGTTGGGCACTGAACAGGCTCCCCAGGGCCGTGGGCACAGTCCCAAGGCTGCCAGAGCTCCAGGAGGGTTTGGATGATCCTCTGGAGCACAGGGTGGGATTGTTGGGGTGTCTGTGCAGGGCCAGGAATTGGATCAGTGATCCCTGTGGGTCCCTCCCAGCTCAGGATGTTTTATGCTCTGGGTCTCTGTTTAACCCCAACTCTCCTGGTCTGCCCCTGATCCTTCCCCTCTGTCTTGTTCTCAGCTTTGGAATTTTGCCACTAGAAACCCCCAGCCCTGGAGATGGGACCTATTTACAGAACTACACAAACTCTTCCTCGGTAATCGACGTGCCATCCACCGGAGCACCTTCAAAGAAGGTATTTGGAGTTCTGGAATGCAGTTGCTGTTCTGAGAGCTTGACATTGCACTCTAAAGAATAGTCCATAATACAGATAAAACCCCATGTGAGCTGAGGTTTTTTTCCCCACCCAAAGTGCACAGACATGTCCAGGCTGCCCTGCTGGTGTAACCTGAGGAAGCTGCTACATTTTCTGTCACCTCCTGTCACAGAGAATTGTATAAATACTGACACTCTCAAACAAAAGATTCAAACTTTTTGGTGCACAGGGTGGAGTGTAAAGGCTTAGATTTTTAAGTCTTGTTTAATGAGTGTGTTTTCAGAAGGAGCTGAAGCTTCTGCTTTCTTGCAAGCAGTTCTTGAGTTCTGATTTACAGGCCAGAGTAATAAAAATCCTGCTGGTGGTCTGGGGGGAACTGAGAATGGTGCAGTTTCACTCAGCAAAGTCTTGTGTAGAGGAAACTAAAAATTGTCCTTTTTTTTTCACTCAGGAAGAAAGTGCCATAGTTGCCATAGTGATAAATGAGAGGTGGAATGTTGGTGACAGTTGAAGAGCTATTTGTTCCTTTCTAAAAACAAAAAACCTGAGGATTTTTCCCTGTAAAAAAAAAAAAGTTGCATGGGGAGAGTGTTGGTGTTTTGTACTTAAATTCAGTGCAAATAATAGTGTTGAATCCTTTGAGAAGCAGAATTTGAATTTCCACATTTGCTCTGGACAAATCTTGGTGCCCAACTTGTTGTTCCCTCCTGTAAGGGAAATCTGGGAGCTGTTGCTGTAACAACATGGATCCCATTCCCAGCCTGGAGCTGCTCAGGACCAAGCAGTTTTCCAAGGCACATTTGAAACCACTGGCTTGTGGTGGATGGTGCCTGTGTAGGGAGGTGAATTTCCATGAGCCTGGAAATGGAAATAGTGAAGTTCTGAGGGCTGAAAAGTTCTGAGGGAGTCAGGTCAGATTTGCTGCTGTTTCGTTGCTGCTGTTTCGTTGCTATGAGTGATGCAACAGAACCAAGGTGTAAGTTTACTACTTGGTGCTTCTACTCCCTGCCCAAATGCACCAGTGCTGCTGCCAAAACACAGCTCTTTGATGCATTTGACTACAATTCTGGGCTGTGCTTTGCCCCATGCAAAGAATGACTTGGCCAGTTTCAGTTCTGCTCTCCAGTTGCTGGTGGAGCTGCGGCGAGACCGTGCCTGGCTGAACCCCGGCAGTTTCCTAGGAAACCCTTACGTAAAGGAATGAGACATTAGGATGAATCCAAAGCTTCCTCTCTGAGTGGGCAAGTGTGTTTTGTGGCTGCCTAAACTGCCCCCTTGATAACAGAAACTGGGAAGGGAAGGGCAGAGCAGGGGTCAGGTAATGCAGAAATCAGCGTTGCTTGTGCTTTGATGATCCCACTTATGCATTTTTGGGGGTCTTGGGGAACATCCCTTCCCAACAGCCATCACTGGGTTCAATGTTGGTGTCCTTGGAGTGGGCAGAAAGACTTGGGGGAGGTTTTTTAAGCTTTTCTTTTAAAAAATAGGGGGAGGAGAATCTGTTCTGAGCCCATCAGACAGTGAATTTCTACCCAAACTCCTTCTTTAGGTCTCCACTCCACAGTTCAGTTGTCACAGCTCCAAGTTCCCACACCTCAGCTGTGCCTGGGGATGCATCAAAGTGCACATTTTATATCTTCAGAGGGCTAAGGCAGTGTTTTAGTGCTAAGTCACGTCACCTGCTGGCAAATAAAAGGCACCAAAATGTATGTGTGTGTGCACAGTGTTGCTCAACTGACTCGTGACAACTTGACTGTAGGTATTTATCTCTTTGATTTTTCTGTGCTGCATAATTCAGGTCCCTCCTTGGTGAAGCAGTTCAGTTCTGTGTCTGCTCCAAAGGCTGCTGCAGTCAAGAATTAAATGGGGAAATACTGATTTATGCTGTGGGCAGGGGTGTTAAAACAGGCTCAGGTGCTGTGCAGTGTCAGTGGTGAATGGATGGCATTGGAAAAGGATAACCCAAATATTTCTCTTTCCCTGGTTTTCTTTTGTCCAACCGTTGTGCAAAGAAGGAAGTTTCAATATGACATCTTTTAATTCCCTTTCATTCTTGCACAAATATTTTAACACGTGGTTTCTTGCCACTAGGTGGAGATTTTCTATCTCCAAATAATGTGCATAAAGTTTGATAAACTTGGTGTTATTAACAGGTGGAATGAGAAACACTCCTGATGGTTTCTCCCTGGGACGAGGTGAACTCTTCCTCTTCATTGAAATAATTCTGTTTCTCCTCCTTGGGCCGTTTGTGGTGGGCAGGAATTTGGTGCAGCAGAGATGGAGATCCCTTAGTGACATAATAACAAACCTGTAGAAACTCTGTGTTGTGCAGACTGTCAGCAGGATAAGCCAGGCTGGAACAAAATCTGTCTTCTCCCAGAGTGGGAACAGCCGGGAAGTCACTCCAGTCCTTGTTGCACAAACACAGAGCTCTGGTCCCCAGACAAGGTAAGAAATAAAACCATCTTGGGATTGGTCTTTTTGCTTCTGTTTTCTGGAAGGAGTTTGGTGCTTTATCAGCACCAAACTTGTGGGGGCTGTTCCTGCAGAATTCCTCTTGGGCTGAGGAAGTGGAGGGTTCTTTGGTGGGTGAAATAACTCCAGTTATTTGTTGAAGTAATTTAAATTAACCAGTGCAGTGACATCACCTTAAATAAGTAGCTGGAATGAAATGCTGCTCTTGGGGGGTTTTATCCCTTGAAATGGCAATACCTGTGCTATAGTAGCCTTTCTGTTGAAAACAAACACAAAAGCTGTTATTATTTTAAAAAGGAGCAACGAACATTGTATTTTAACATGTAATTGTTTTATTTTTCGCTTTCCAGTACAACACCTCAGGTATTGAGCCCAACAATTGCTGCTCCACCAAACTCACTGCCTCGAAGAAGCTCTCGCCTGTTTACTAGTGATAGTTCTACAACAAAGGTATCAAACCTCTCATCCTTTGGGAAACTTGGGGGTTCTAACCCATTCCTAAGAGTACCAACTCTTAATTACTGATATTTATAGCGATTTTAGCAGCTCAAGAACGCGTCCTTTAGTGACAGGGTGTGGTTGTTATATATAACTTGACACAATTCACTCATTTCTGAATTTAAAAAGGCTCTTTCATGTGGATTCTTACTCTTCTTGCTTGCAGGAAAATAGCAAAAAGTTAAAAATGAAGTTTCCACCGAAGATCCCAAACAGAAAAACGAAAAGTAAAACAAATAAGGGAGGAATAACTCAACCAAACCTAAACGACAGTTTGGAGATCACCAAACTGGACTCTTCCATCATTTCAGAAGGGAAAATTTCCACTGTTGCACCACAAATCCAAGCTTTTACCCTGCAGAAGGCAGCAGCAGGTCTGTTTTGAACACTACTGAACTGTAGTGACATTTAATAATATATCTGGGTTTTAATGTTGAATGAAAAAATAATGTTGCTTCAGTGTTCCTTTTGTTTCCTGTTTCATTTAACCTGCAGCTCTCACCTTTTGTATGATTGTAAAAACTGATTTGATTCAGTATCTTCTCGTTAACTAATGTATGAAGAAGTGTTAAAAGTGGCTGATTGTCAGCAGATACATCTTGCAAGCTCTGGCTCTTGTCAATTATTAAAGTATTTTCTAGGTATTGATATATGAAGTCTTATAAATAATATAGGGTATTAATTATAATAGTACAATAGAATACTGTTATAATTATATCAAAACATTGTATTAGGAAATATTAATATAATATAAATTATTATGAAGCACTAATGATTCAAGTATTACCCTTGGAAACTCAAAGGAGTTGCTCATAACCCAGCCACCTTCCCTCAGAAGTGGGGTTGATGTGGCCTGTTCTCCCTTCATATTTCCCATTGGTTTAAAAAACCAAGTCTTTATTCAGCCTGTGAGAAAAATCTCAGTCAAACTGCTGAATTCCTCTCTCTTGGCTCAGCAACGTTTCCAGGCAGCAGGAAGGTGTATCCATGGCTACCACGTGGAAACTGTGCTCAGCCCCACTGAAATGGTTGAAAAGCTGCTGGAAAGGCAGGATTTCCACTTGCCTCGAGCTCCAGAGTTTCTTAAGAGCTCCTTACCATCTGCCTGCCCTTATATGCAGAATTAGCTGGATATTAGGTGGATATTCACAATTACCATGCCCAGGTTGAGTGTCTAAGGCTGTGTTTGGAAAGACATTTCTCACAGGAGGCAAATCCCAGAGCCCTGCCCACCACAAGGGAGAGCTTTTTTGGGATGAGCACTTCCAACTCAATAAACTCTCAGCTGTTCTTTTTTGTTGTTGTTGTTTGGCCACTCTTTACTTACTGCATTTTTCTCCCAGAAGGTTTGATGAGCCTTCTCCGGGACATGGGCAAGGGTTATTTGGCCTTGTGTTCCTACAACTGCAAAGAGGCCATAAATATCCTGAGCCACCTCCCATCCCACCACTACTACACGGGCTGGGTGCTGTGCCAAATCGGGAGAGCCTACTTTGAGCTGGCAGAGTACATGCAGGTAGGACCTGAGGCTTGGTTTTCCTCTTTACACTTTTCTTCTGGCAGTTTCTTTTCATGTTTATTTGCTCTTCCACCCCAACTATTTGGGGTCTCCTCCTCGTCTGTCCCTGCTGTGCTGTTGGGATGGGCTGTGCCGTGTTTGGAAATCAGACCACTGAAACAACTTTGAGCTCTGAACCAAAACTCTTCCTCGGTGTTTTTTAGTTAATTCAGCTCACTTCAGTGACCCAGTTTCCCTTTCAGCCTCAGAAGCACTGGCACATGCCGAGGTGGTGGCAAACAGAAGTGAGCAGTTCAGGGTAACCCCACAGTTTAACTGTCCTTGGCACTGGTGTTCCTGGCAGCTGATGGGCCCCATTTTTTTTTTCCTAAGGTTTTTAGAACACTTTTTGGCAGAATGTCTGCAGGAGACAGACCCAGAAGGTTTCAGAAGGGGGGATTTTAAGCTGTGCACAGTCTGCTTAGAGCTGGAGCCTGTTGGGCTGCTTAATGGTTTATTTGCAAAGCTGAGGCTACAGCCCAAATCCCAGAATGGTTGGGGTTGGAAGGGACCCTAAAGATCCTCTGCCATGAGCAGGGACACCTTCCACCAGCCCAG
>JAWWES010000080.1:871167-888863 GCA_035583135.1 Lophotriccus pileatus | reverse complement strand
TTAAATTGTTAAAGGAATGGTTTTTATGTAACTATAACCAGTTATTTATACAAAGTTTTAATTCAACCTATTACAAGGAGGTTTTTTTTTTTCCCCCGGTTTAAGAGGTGAAATGCTCAGCAACTCCAAAGGCTCTTCATTTGGCAGGATCCCTTCGTTTTTCCTTCTCTCTGGAGTGTAAAGGGTTATTTAATAAATTGGGGCATTCCTGTAGCTGTGTCAGGACAGAGATCATGATAACTGGAAGTTCATACAAATCATGGGGGCTTTAATATCATCCCAGGAGAGCAAGACCTTCCCAGGGCTGCAGATACTGCATCACAAAGCACCAGATTGTTTCAGAGGCACTGAATGGCAGCTGAAATTTGGCTTTGTCAGAAGTTAAACCAAGTTAAAATACTTGGTGTGCTGAACATAAAAGGTGGCTTTTGATGGGAGTCATGGAAGCAGTTTGGGTTTGAATGAAGAGAAAAAAAAAACACTTTGGGGGAATAATCCACAAAAAAGGAATAAGCTTGAGTTTCTCTTCTCTCAGCTTTTTGATGATGAGCTTAAATTCCTTTTGACAGTCATAAATGTTGACCCCTTTGCAGACTGAAACAGAGGAGGAAAATAAAATGCTGATAAGCAGTTTAATTCTTTTCCTGAAAAGAAGAAAATATGGCAGGGTTGGGGTTCTTATTAATAGACAAGTTGTCCTGCAATTCCAGATCCTCAGCTGGAAAAAGTAGGAAAAGGTGACAGCTGTTTAACATACTGATTTTTGATGGATCCTGTGTGCTTTTTAACATGGGAAACTTACCCTGCACTGCACTTCCTGAAGGATCCATCTTTTTTTTTCCTGCTGTTGGAATAGGGTTTAATTTAAAGCCCCACTCACTGGGGCTGAGCATCTTCTGACCAGGAGATGGAGACAGAGGCTGGAACTGCTGAGCAGCAGCTGAGCAATACCAGAAAAAAAAAACCCAAGCAAAAAAACCAACAGCTTAATTTGTCCAACAAATGTAAACAAAATAAAAGTGTTGGGCTGTGTGCCACAGTTCAGCCTCCCTGACTGTGCTGAGAAATTGTCCAGAAGTTCCACAGCCTCAGCTGAACGACTCTCTCGGGACACATGAGAACAGCTGAAGTAATTTAAGGTAGTCCTGGGGAAAGGAGGAAGTTGTTTGGAATATTTTGGGTAGTATAAGGCATTTGGGGGCATGAAATTGCCTCCTGTGGGACTGGCTGTGTCTGTGGTGCAGAGACTGGAGTGTTTTCTTTAAAGCAATGAAGTGCATCTCTGTGTCTCCACATGAAACAACTGAGGGTTTGGGATTTTACAGTTAATTTCCTCAATTGTGCTGTGCAGAGCAGAGTCCAGCCACGTTCCTGTGTGGGAAGAACAACCATCCTCAGATGTTTGCCTTTGTTCTGACCTTAACAGGCATAGAAGTTAAACATTTAAGGGTGGCCTCATGTATTGTGTGCGGAGTTCTGTATCAGGGCAGCAGGGAGAGCTGCCCAACCCTCCTGAGGGGATTTTTGGGATCCTCCCTGGCAATCCCTACCCTGACCAGTGTTGGAGATTCCAGGTTTTGAACAGAATGGGGCCAGGGCAGTGAGTTTTGGTAATGGGTACTTTGTGGTTTATTGGTGTGTGCTTTGTGTGAATTCCTTTTGAGTTTCATTTAGGATCAGAGAGCAATGGGTTCAAAGTGAAAGAAGGGAGACTTGGGTGAGATATTGGGAAGAAACTCTTCCCTGGGAGGGTGGGCAGGCCCTGGCACAGGTTGCCCAGAGAAGCTGTGGCTGCCCCTGGATCCCTGGAAGTGTCCAAGGCCAGGCTGGACAGGGCTTGGAGCAACCTGGGCTTGGGGAAGGTGTCCCTGCCCATGGCAGGGGGTGGGATGAGCTTTGAGGCCCCTCCCAACCCAAACCATTCCGTGTCTCTGATTTCTCTGGACTCCTTCAAGCTGTCAGGGCTCAGGTTTGGAAGGAAAATGGGAGAAGCCCCAAGGCTTTAAAACATTGTGAGGGGAAGCCCAGACCTGTTGCTGTTGAGGTGCTGGGGTGGGCCTGGGGGTGTCCTGGCAGTGCTGTTTGACCCTCTTTGTGTCCCTCCTCCTCTGCAGTTGGCACAGACGAGTCCCAGGAGAGCAGCATGACGGACGCGGATGACACGCAGCTCCACGCGGTGGAAAGCGATGAATTTTAACCTCCAAGAGCCACTGTCTGAGCCTGAGTTTGTGTGACTGGTACTGTCGTGTCCTCCCCTTCCTTCTCCCCCTGGGTCTCCACCTCTCTGAGCCAGCGCTGTCGTCGATCTCCACTGACACACCACGAGTGCGCCTCAGACCTGAGCTGTGCCCGAGTTCATGGCAGTGCAATATCCAGCTGCTGCTGCTGAGTCTGACTAGTTGGCTCTTACACATTTATGAAAGTGACTGACTGAGGAAGAAATGCTGGGTTTTTTTTTTTTTTTTGGACTCCCCTTTGCTGGAACAAAAAAAAAAAGAAAAAAAAATATCTTGGAAGGACAGACTTGTGGTTTGCTGTATGGAAGGCAGTAGATGTGGGGATAGTGCTAATGACGAGGTGTCTTGTTCTTTTTTTTTTCCCAGAAATGTGTCTTAGTTTGGGTCTTTCTTGGTAAGCAGAGTGCTGAACCTCATTTCCAAGTTCTCCAAGGACAGTGGTGACAAACAGGACTCTTGCCTATTGTAGTGTAACATAAAATGCCAGGGAGTGTCAGTGACCTTAAAGCTGCGGCGTCTCCAGCGAGCGAACACAGGACTGGGAGCGTGTCCCAGCACGTAAAAACCACCCAGGAGAGAATCACATGGCAGGATCAAAGCTTTCCTCAGACGCTTTCATGTTCTAACCATGAATTAATTTATTGGCCCGGTCTCGGGAAGGTCAGTGTTTACTCTGTACTCGAGTCAGCACCACCTCGCTTCGTTTCTCGTGCACCCCTTGACTTGTTCTTCCCCTCTTTTAAGAGTAAAAATCAATAAAGGGCAAAATCAAGAGACAAATGAGATACAAGTGTAATGTGACAGCATCGAACCCTTCATCCTGAGAGAGTGGGAAGACTGTGGAAGCCTTAATGCAATCAGAACCTTGGTCAAACACATCCAGTACCTGCCTCGGGTTAGGGTCTCGTTAGAGCTGTGATCACTTTTAAAACTGTTTTGTAGAGCGTGGTCCAAGCAGGATGCAACAATGTGCAATTATCTGTCTTTTTCCTTTTTTTTTCTTTTTTTTTTTTAAGTTGTTCTTTCAGTTTCTCACTCTAGGAACACTTTCCTTTGCTCCGGGGGCTGTTTCTGTGAGGAGGAAGCTGCACCACGTTAGCAAGTCCAAACTGCTCTCTGTAGCCCTTCTGCAGCAGCAATTGGTGCCCTTTGTGCAGTGGTGATAAAGAAAGTGTATGATATAAGCAGTTTTAAAGAGCAATTTATGCCTAATAAATTGGGAATGATACAAATTTCATATCTATGTATTCGTTGTGATCGGTCTTAATTATTTTTTTAAAATCTATTAGTTTTTAGGGGTCTCTTTAGTTATCTTTACACTTCAGTTTAAATTGGCCTTGTATACGAGGTACATCTTCTGTCCCAGCTCCTCTCTGCTCAGAAGCCACGTGGACACCTTTATCCTTGGAAAAACCATCCCCAAGTTCCGAGCAAAAATAGAAATTCTCTGGTTCGTTGGTGTTTTTTTTTGAGGTAGGAGGACGAGCAGGGGAAAACAGGCTTCAACTCCCCTCCCAGCACGACAAGGAATCTCTAAAATCTGAGGAACAACAAGACATCAAAGGAGCTTTGTGCCTCTGCCACATCCTTTGCATCAGCTGGGGCTGGAATGCTGATGGATTGACCGGGAAATCGCGGCTGTTTTGGCTGGATTGAGTGTTCCAGAGCTCACCCTGTTCCTGTGGCTGCAGCTGCTTTGGGGTGATCCCCCTTTTCCTGTGGAGTCTGCCCTGAGGAGGTCTCAGGGCTCAGGTTTCCAGGGAATTGTTGTGTGCCTGTGGCACAGCTCCCGAGTTTCCCGTGTCTCTCCCGCTGTGCTTTTCCCATCCAGCACGAGGAGTCCGAGCAGCACCTCCCAGCGAGGTCTGGAGGCAGCACTTGTGGAATGCTGCTAATTAACGTGTTAATTGGCTTCCTTTTGGTTCCCAAAGCAGGAGGAGGCAGGTGCTATTCCCTTGTCTAACAAATGGTGGTGTTTAGGTGGGGACCAGAGATCCAGGAATCCAAATGGCTTTTTTTCTTCCCTTTCCTTCTATTCCCCAAAAAAAAAAACCTGAAGTGAAACTTTCAACCCTCTGGAAAAAAGCTCCTAATTCAGCTGGGATCTGACAAAGGATATTTGTGGTACCTGGAAGATTTAATACATAAAACCATCCCTGGCTTTACGTGTACAGTCATAACCATCCCTGGCTTTACGTGTACAGTCATACCTGGAAGGGAGATCTTCCTTTTTTCCCCAAAAAATCCTGAGTCACATTTAGCCCTTCTGAGGAGAAAGACAAAATGAGCAGTGAGTGACTAAAATTTGGCTCTTTGAGGAGGGACAAAGGAGGAAGAGGCACTGGCAGCCAGGTGAGAGCAAGTGTCCAAAAAGAATTAGGGAACTTGTCCTTTTCTTACAACAAAACTGTGGAAAAATGCGAAGTGTGGGTGTGGTGTTACTGTTTGCGTTGAAACAATGTAATTTGTCTCTTTTTTTTTCTTCTTTTTATTTTTCTTTTTTTTTTGGCTTTTCTTGACTTTTTATTTCAAAACTTGTACAGTCTGAGGGGGGGGGAAAAGAAAAACAACAAAAAAAAAGTCTTTTCTGTTAATATATTTGCGATTCATTCAAGGATGTGGAAAATCCAAATAAACTACTTTTAAAAGCAGGCTCAGCCCAAAGGTGCTTTGGGACAGGGATTTGCCCCTGCAGGGGGAGGAGAGGGTGGCAGAGGTTGGGAAGGGTTTGAGGACACGCCTTGGGGCACACAAGGGGCTGTTTCTGTCCTGGGGTACCTGGGGGTCTACGTGTCACCTGTGGATCTGCCACAGGCTTCCACTCAGGTGGACTGGGGTGGAATTTTGGGTGAGGTGGGGGGTGTTTCACCTGATGGAAGGATGTGGAGCTGATGGGGTGAGTCCAGAGGATGCTCCGAGGGCTGGAGCCCCTCTGCTCTGGAGCCAGGCTGGGAGGGCTGGGGGGGTTCACCTGGAGAAGAGAAGGCTCCAGGGAGACCTGAGAGCCCCTTCCAGGGCCTAAAGGGGCTCCAGGAGAGCTGGAGAGGGACTGGGGACAAGGGATGGAGGGACAGCACACAGGGAATGGCTTCCCACTGCCAGAGGGCAGATGGGATATTGGGAAGGAATTATCCCTGTGAGGGTGGGGAGGCCCTGGCACAGGTTGCCCAGAGAAGCTGTGGCTGCCCCATCCCTGGAATTGTTGTTGCTCACCCTCACCTCCCATCCTGCAGCGACTGGAGATTCAGTAACCTGACTGAGGAGCGGGTTGCTTTTATTTTTACTTTTTCCTGCCTTCTGTAGCAGCTCCCAACCCGCGGCTGCAACTGCTGTCAGTCAGCAGGGGCATCATTCCAGTCTTGTACTTCCAGAGCTTCCCAGGAAGGCTCGTGGCCGTGCAGGAATTCCTCCTGCTGCAAACAATCACCTCGGATTAAACCTCTTCCCGCTCGTTTTCCCCCTCTACATCAACCCCATCCAGCGATTTCTGACCGCCCAGTTCGGCTGGAAAAACGACTCTGAACTAAACCCTTTCCCAGTTCGCCTCCCGCTGTTTGTTTTGGTTTTTTTTTCCCCACGTTCCTTTTAATCCTGGACGTTTCTCAGTGTGTCTCATGGTTGAATTCTCCATAGCCAACTTCCCTCCCGGCAGCAGCAGCCGAGTTGTTCTTCCTGTGTGTCGCTCGCAGCCTTCCCGCGCCGCTGGAATTCGGCTGGAATTCCGCACGGAGCCCTTCGGAGCTGGACCCTTCCCGGTGCTGAACCGGAGCTTTGCCAAGCTGAGCTTTCTTTGCCTCCGGAGAAAGGCAGAGCGTTGACGGAACTGATTTAGGAGCTGCGATGCATCGTTCGTGTCTGCACAGCCACGCAGGGAGCACCAGGAGTTGTTTGTACCTCGGGGTTTCCAGCTTGGGGATGTTTTTGGGAGCTTTCTGAACACCCCCAGCTTAGTGGGGCAGCACACTTTGTTCTGCTGTTCATCTCTAACTTTGCTGCTGCAGCCTCTTCCTATTTTCAGTCCCTCTGCCCAGGTCTGGGACTTTATTTGAGCATGAGCTGATCCAGGAGCAGGAACAGCTTCATTTTCAATGGAGCAGAAGAATGGAATTTCTAAGGCAGGGAGCCCTGAATTGCTGATCCTCCGAGGATCAGGGTTTAAAATCCTGTTAACACAAAATAAAACTTTCTCTGCTTCTTTTGCTGACCTGTTTTTCAGGTCAGTGTTTGTGGAGCACTGGATTTGTCTGCTGGTTTGGGTCCAGCTGCTGTAGAAACCCTGGGAGATGCTCCTGGGTGAGCAGGGACAGGAGGGGACCCATTCCCTTCCTTGGGGTCACAGCACTGAACCCCAACAGCAAAGGATGGAAGGATTTCACAAATCCTGATGGCACCAATAAGGGAAGAGTCAGAAATACCTCCCATATCAGGAAAAACAACAAAAAAAGACCACTTTCAGAGGTCAATTCCACCAAAACTACTCCAGAAAATCACACCCAGGAAGGAGCCACATTTTCCTTTCTGACATTCTTTGCTCAGTTAAAAATCTCCTGTTCCCAAATCCAGCAGTTCCACCTCTGTGTGGAACAGCAGAAATTCTTTGTTGCCAGGACATTAGGGAGACAAGAGGATTAGCTGCTACTTTCTGCCTGTTTTGGATTCTCCTGTGCCTCAACAGATTTAGCAAAAGTCTCTCTCTGGCGGGTGTTTCTCCTCAGTCCCATCGCTCTGTGTGAGCAGCTCCTCCACTCACCTGCTTTTAGACACTTTGTCACTTGCAGAATATCATCATATTCTGGATTTTCCTGGATAACCAGGAAAAAACAACCTGGTTGCAGCCACCTTCCCTGGAGAAGGAGGGCAAGGATGGGGTGAAAAATTGCTTTTGGCTCTAAAAGTGAAAATACCCACTGAAAATACTCTGTCTAAGAACAAGTGTGGTAAATCCTCTGTCTGTGAAGGAACTCTCCTGCCTCCCCACGCTGGGTGGAGTTCCCCACGTCCAGCCAATCCCTTGGAAAGTCTCCAGGTGTGTTGTTGTCTCCCTCTCCATCACCACTGTCCAGTGGATGGACAGACCTGCACTTTGAGGAGGTTCAGGGGCAAGAAATCAGAGCTAAAACCTGACACAGCTTGGCTTCCCAAGGAGGCAAAAATGGGAATTTGCTCCTTTGGTCCGTCCAGCAGGACTCTTCCCCAGCTCAGTGCTGGGGATATTTTATGATGGTACAAACCATCCCAGGGATTCCTGGGGGAGCAGGGCCTGGAGGATCAGGGTGTCATCTGCAGAAACTTACTCAGAGCACCTCAAACATCCTTGTGGTCCTTACATGGGCCTTATAAAAACGAAGGAGAGTGATTTTCATACAGGCAGATAGAGATAGGATAAGGTGGAACTGTTTTGAACTGAGACAGATTTAATGTTACTAGGAAATTCTTTACTCCAAGTTTGGGGAGGCCCTGGCACAGGTTGCCCAGAGAAACTGTGGCTGCCCCATCCCTGGAAGTGTCCAAGGCCAGGTTGGACAGTTCTTGGAGTAACCTGGGCTAGTGGAAGGTGTCCCTGCCTGTGGCACAGGGTGGAATGAGATGGGCTTTAAGGTCCCTTCCAAACCAAACCATTCCATGATTCTCTGATCCTCTCTCCAGCTCCGCTGTCCCGAAGGGAAACAGCAACTCTCTTTTCACGGAAGGACCATCAGTGACAAGCGAAGGAGCTCAGCTGGTTTTCACCCTGCAAGGACGTGGAGTTGGGCCTTTAATTTCAATTAAACCTATCCTGTGACTGGGATAAAAACTAGAAGGCAATTCAAAAAATCAACAGTGGAAGTGGATGAAGAGCGGACGACACCGCTGTGTCCCCACGGCCGTGGGCAGAAGGAGAAGCCACTGGCAGAGCTTCCCACGTCTGAGAGAAGAAGGTGATGCTGAGATGACCTGGAATTCAGCAGCCTGTGGCTCGTGAAGGGGCTGCTGGTGGGTGGTGTGGGTCAGATTCCACAGGGCCCACGGCACAGCGTGGGGACAGCCCGGCACAGCCACGGGTGGGGGGCACACGGGGCAGGGGTCTGCTGGTGTCCCCCACGGGGCAGTGGTGGGGACAGGACGCTGCTGTCACCCACGGGTGTCACACCTGCGGGACACCAGCCTGGTGTGACGCGTGGGACACGGGCCCTGCGTCACCTGCGGGACACGGGCCTGCTGCCACCCGCGGGACACGGGCCCGGTGCCACCCGCGGGACAGGAGCCCACGCCACCCCCGCCCCGTGCTGGGCTCCCCGGTGTCACACCCCGGTCCCTCCGCAGCTCCCTCCAGTGCTGCGGGACCCTCGCCCCGCACAGGGCACGAGCGGCCTGCGGCCCGCGGGACACCCCGCGCAGCCCCCCAGCCCCGCCCCGCTGCCACCTGCGGGGCACCCCCCCCCCGCGCCCCCCCCCCCCAAAACCCGCCCCCCTTCGCCCCCCACCCCGCCGCTCCCGCGGCCCGGCCGGACCCTGGGCTACCCCGGGGGGGGGAGCTGCTTATCGCGTGGGCCCCGCCGGTGCTGCCGGTGCGGGTGCGCTGTGGCCGGTGGGGGGTCGCGGTGTGTGGGGGTGTCTCTGTGCGGGGAGGGGGTGCGGGGGGGGGGGCGCGGGGCAGGGGCCGAGCGGCGGCACCGCATCAATCACCGCCCGCCCCGCCCCCCGCGCCGTGATTGACGGGCCGGCGGCCAATGGGGCGCGCCCATGCCCCGCGCGCGGCCAATGGGGGCGCGGGGGGGGCGGAAGGTGCCCGCTTGAAGGCGGCGGAGCGGCGCAGGTACGGGCGGGCGCGGCGCGGGCGGGGGGCGCCGGCACGGCCCGGCCCGGGGGTCGCCGCCCTCCACCCCCCCCTCCGCCCTCCTCCCTACCCGCACCAGGACAGAGCCGCCCCCGGACCCGCGGCCCCACCGTCCCGCAACTTGGCTGCGGGGGGGGCCGGGCCGCGGAGGGGCTGGGGAAAGGCGGGGAGGGAGGGAGGGAGGAAGGAGGTGTGGGGAGGGGGGGGCGGGTCCCCCCTCCCCACGCAAGGGAGTTGCGGGTCGGGGGTCGCAGGGGGGGCGCAGGGCCCGGGGCGTCGGGGGGAGCTCCGCCCCGCCGCGCTGCCCCCGGGGGGCCGGGCCCGGCCGGCTCCGTGCGGAGCGGGGACCCCCCGAACCCACCCCCGCCCGCCCCGCGCCTCCATTTTAGCCCCGGGAAGCGAGGTCGGGCCTGGGGGGGCTTCCAGAAGCAGCGGAGGGGGTCGGGGGGTCCCCCCTGGTGCCCCGCGCCCCCGGGCCGGCCTGCGAGCGCTGCCGGGCCCGGCCCCGCTGGCCGGCCCGGGGCGGGATGGAGGTAACGGGGGAGAGGGGCTGCGGGGCCCCCTCCCGTGACAGCCCTTTCTCTGCCGCAGGTCCCGGGTGTTCCCACCTCCCGGAGTAAATAAACGCGAAACTTGCCCCCCCTCACCGCACCGCTGCCCGGCGGAGGCTGGAAGGATCCCCGTCGCTGCCCACCTGGAGCGCAGGTGTGAGGATGGGCCTGGCCGCGATGCCCACCCAGGTACGTCCCTCCCCGGGCCGGGCCGAGCTCGGCGCCCTCCGGACCCCCCGCCCCGGCCGGGCCGGCAGCGCTGAGGGGCTTCGGCAGGCGGGGGCTGGGTCGGCTTCTGACCGTGCGGGACGAGCCCGGAGCCCCCGCACGTGGTTTCCTGGCGGATGCAGAACTTTAAAATGGAGGTTTTTTTGGGGGGGGGGGTTTGGCTGAGGGTGTGGGTTCATCCCGTGGAGGATTCTCTCTCCAAAACCATTCCAGTGCCCACACGTAAGTGGAGAGCTCCTCTTGGGAGCTTGTGTGCGTGTGTTTACAGGTGTTACCTGTCCTTGTGTCCAAGAGCGTCGAGACATCAAGGCGTGACCTGCCCAGAAAAAGAAAGATCTACTTTTTCCCCCTCCCTTTTATTGTGTGCATCCTTAAACCCCAGGTTTACGTTAACCAGTTCTTTTTAATTTGCTGATGTTCTCTGGCTTATGTGGGTATTTATGATGTCAAAAGAGTTTTTTGTGTGCACCTGTCAGAGGGGTCTTGGCTTTGTCCCGTGAAAACCAAAGGTCTAAATGTGGGTTTTCACCCTCACGTTTCCCTGCCTCTGTTTTCCTTGTGTATGAGGCAGGTGTAGGGTTTCTGGGTCTGGAGTGGATCGTGGTGAGGGCTTGCTGATGCTTCTCTTGAAAAGTCACCTCTTGCCTTGCTGATCTTGTTACAGGTTAAATTGTGTGTCCTAAACACTCGATCTAGTTCCGTGCAGCCGAATAAAACCTGAAGGGAAGGATATTTCCCTCTTCTCATAAATCTACAAGCCAAAGCGGCCTGACTTTAGATCAGTTATGGAGGCTGAATTTAGACAAATTCTCTGGTAATGGGAAAACCAAAAATATTTTCTCAATCCCTTCACACTGACCTTAGACAAATCTGCTGTGGTATCTGATCTCCAGTTGGCCAACACAGCATCAAAGGCTCTTAGTCTTTGTACGCAGAATAACACAGCGAGTTGTTCTGTGGGCTTTGAAAGTGGAATTCAACCACTCTGTTGTGGGTTTTGGAGGTTATCAGTAAATGTCTTGGAAGTCTGTGTTCCTACAGCTCATGCTGATGCTGGTGGGAATGGGGAGATAATTAATCTGGAGACCTTTTGGCTTCAGCAGGAGCTGAGGGGAAGGAGCTGTGCCTGTGGGGGCACTGAGGGGGGTCGTGTCGGGCCGTCGTGTCCACTCGGTGTCTCCACTTAGAGGCTTTTGCTTCTTGTGGTGAGGGTCTGGTTGGACCCTGATTTTTGGAGGGGGTGAGTGTGCCATCTGCTCCTGTGCCAGTGGCTTTACACGGGTGATTAGGACCTGCCTGAGGGCTGTCCTGGCCTCGAGTTGTGCTCAAGCTCCACCACCCGACATTACTGTCAGAATTTACGGTGCCTTATTGGTACAGAGGAGATCGACCCCATTATAGTCCTTGAGTGTTGTAAAGCTGGTTACCCTGCAGCTCCTGGAAGGGGAGGGGGGTTTCTGGGAGCAGAGGAGCAGGAAGGTCTGCCTGGTCCTCCCCAGGAACACGCAGACTGTGCTGCTCCAGAGCTGGTTGTGCCGTGCTCCTGGGAACAGGGACTCCCTTCTCCTTGTCGCTGCCATTTCCCCGTGGTTGCCTGGGCACCGACTCTCCCCTGCTGGACTTGTGATAGGAAGTGTTGTTAGTAAGAAGAGCACCTTAGGAACATGGCTTTTTCACCCATGAGCTTTGATTTCTGGCTGTGAAGGCAGGTGGGTTTGTCCAGGGCTGAGGAATTCGTGTGAAGCCCCGAAACTCAGGGCTCGGACTTGCAGGTTGTGTTATCTCTGGAACAGGAGCACAGCCCTGATCCTCTAGGGCTGGGTGATTCTTCAGCATGACCAAAGGAATAAATAATCTAATACCCTGCTTATCAGCTATGATTCAGTCTGGTGAAACTGCTGCTCCAGTTTGGGATTACACTGAATCAGGAGCAGCTACCAACAGAGTGGTAATTTCCCCCTCTCCCCCAAGTCTAGAAATCCAAACAAGCAGTAGAATTCTTCCAAGTGCCCTACAGCAGAATTAGAAATTAATTCTGTCAGTGGACCTGAGGAAAACTGAGAAAGATGACCATGACATGAATCAAACAGACTTAAAACTGGTGTTAGTGTTGGTCGTGGCAGAGGGAGAGTCATCACCTCCCGGGGTCAGCAGTGACTGGAGGCTGGATTTGGGAGTTTTGGATTTGCTGTTGACTCCCTCAGGGAGCTTGAGGTGCAAGATTTGGTGCAGGTTGAATCCCTGAAGATGTTCTGCGAGCTTTAACCGTGGCTTGTGGATAAAGGAAAGTAGATCAGGACTTTCCAGCTGGGAGAGGGAGGGAGGGTTGAGCTGTGCAGCACACCAATGCTTAACCAGTTGCTGGGTTTTTACCTAATTCTTCTGACTTTTATTTACATGAAAGCTCCTTACTCTATTTGTCTGTCACATGGTGGACCCAAATGTTACCTGAGCAGTGTGAAATGTCTCTGCTGTAACTACACAAACCCATCAGGATTATTTCAGTGTTGAGGTTTCAAAGGGTTGTTCCCTGAAACTCCATTAGCCTCTGTCTCATCATTTTCTAAGACATGGGTTTTAAATGGTGAGTGCAAGTTAGATCACATTTCCCTTTCCCTTCCTCTCCCATGATACAACTACCTGAAATGGGAGGAATGCAGCTTTTAAAGGTGAGCTGGCACCTTACTCTGCTCTTCATTTATATTTCATTTTCCTGCTTGCATCATTAAATGTCTGGGGTCATAAAGCATGTTCTGCACAAACCACCCATAAAGTATTAACTCAGGTACTGCCATCAGAGTGTTTCCTAAGCAAATATCCATCAAACCTGGGATCTGAGGCTTATCCTTGCCCTTCTTGTGCAGTTTCACCCGTGTGTTTTGGATGGATGGAAGCCAGCATGGTAATATTTGTGGCAGGTCACGGTCACCTGCATGATGCAGGGTTACAAGTAAATGTAGATTTGGATGCTTTTCCCTCTGCAAGCTGATAAAACCCAGCTATCACTCCCCAGCTGGAGTAACAGCTTGAAAATTCAGGGTGTTTTATTGTGGGTACTCAGCCAGATGTTCTTCTTCAGGAAGTGCTTCTCTGTGTTCCCCAAACTGCAACGAATAGAAATTCCCATGAGGACTCTGTGAAGCCTCTTCTGCCGAACGTGCTTTGGTCTGACGCAACACTGGGGAGGATTCCAGTGCTTTTTGGCATGAGGAGACCAACGCCTTTGGCAGGGGCTCAAACACACAGCAGTGAGGTTTGTTACCTTCAGTAAACAGTCTGGTTGCCCAGAGAAGCTGTGGCTGCCCCTGGATCCCTGGAAGTGTCCAAGGCCAGGTTGGACAGGGTTGGAGCAACCTGGGCCAGTGGAAGGTGTCCCTGCCCATGGCAGGGGGTGGAGCTGGATGGGCTTTGAGGTCCTTTCCAACCCAAACCGTTCTGGGATTCTCTGTTCTCCTTGGAATTCTGTATCAAATGGCTGATCAAGGGGGGTTTTCGACAAGCAGTTTAACTCAGATTAATCACTCAGCTTTTTTTGGCCATGTAGGAGTGAGTATATTCATTTCCTGTTCTTATCAAGGAAACTAAAATTCCATTGATCCAGAAGTTCCCAAGGAAGATCCATGTTTGTAGCTCACCTTAGGATACGTTAATTGAACAGGTACCTGCCTGATCAGGGAGGGGTTGCTGAGCTCTGCCAGCCTCTGTTTGCCTTCATGTGCCTGCACTTTCTGTTTTTTAAGGACTTTGCCCTTTTTCTTTCCCTTTTAGTGAGCATTTTCAGTATGGGTGGCTGGCACAGGCTAGGGATTGTCTTCCTTCCCGTGATTCTGATGAGGGAGAATATCAGGAGAGCAATGATCACTGCAAAGATCTCTTGTAGCTACAGCTTATCTATATTTAGCTTTAAACCAGGCAAGTCTTGCATCTTCTGAAGCCTCTGTGGCCGCTGACATTTGAGCTTGCCTTTTGTTAGGATGAGGTTGCAAGTGAAGGTGCAAAGGTTGTGGTTGTATCTGTAGGGAGCCTCATGGGTGGCCATCACCTTCCCAAACTGATTGAGCATCTCTGCAGGCTCAAAAGTCTTAAGTATTTATCACTTGAAGGTGCTAATACAGCTTTATGTACAACTGTGCTTATTTATGTATAGAGACTGTTAGATTTCTGAGGCAGATGCAGTCAAAGCAAGTCATGACGATTGATGGGAGGGGGAAGATGAGCCAACAGGCAGGTTTGAGGAGCTGGGTACACGACTCTCAGCAGATGTTGTGCTCTGTGGTTTGTGTGTTCTGGATAGAGGGTGATTCATACATAGGATGATGCAGTAAAAATGTGGATTCACTGGGGAGAGCTGTTCTTGTTCATGTGGAGCATCTCAAGAGGAGGAACAACCTGTGTGAGGGACTTGTGGGTGAAGGTACCTGGTCCAGGAGCTGCCAGGTGACCTGGAGGTGTTGTGGCACAATTTCCAGTGGGAAATGGAGCCTGGCAGGGCTGTAGGAAGGTACCTGTCAGAGCCCAAAGCTGTGTTATTTTGGGCTGCACAGCAGTTTTTGCTACATCATCTCCAGATCAGGCTGGACAGTGGAAGCTGCAGCTGTGTCTGTGCTGCAGGAAGATCCAGACCTGTAGTGGGCTGTCAGGCAGGAGATCTGGGCTCTTGTTCAGGTGCCTCAGCAGAAAACTCTGCACTGCAGAATCAACAAAACATCAGAAACTTTATTGCACAGGAAGTTCTTTTTAACTTCCTCTGCCACAGATTGTCCCCTCCAAATGAAACCACATTTGTTGCTACTTCTGCTTTTGAGCTGAGCTGAATTCAAGGCACAAAAAAAAAAGTAGTCAGAAGTTTGCCTGCCACTGTAGGGCCCTGGGTTCCTAAAGAGCTCTCCAAGTGTGGTGAGCGGATCAGGAGAGAGCGTGGAGCTGCCTCTGAGTTCATCATGGAACTGTCTGTCAGAAATGGCATTTTTGTTACCCTTAAGAATAGATTATATTCTCCACGTGACCCTGTTCTGTGCTGGATGTGGGGTTGCTGATAACACACTGCCCTGCTGCCCTCCTTGGCACTGTTTCATCACTGACTTAAAGCCCAGTTCAAGGTCCCTACACTCATTTTTTTTTTTAAGGTTCTGCATGGGAGTGCTGAGAAGGGGGTACCTGGTGTGTGGGATGGGGATCCCTTCCCCATCAGGGAGGGGATGACTGGGACTGCAAGGGACAGCACAGGAGCAGAGCTGGCTGTCTGCAGCTCCCTGCTAGGGCATAAACCCCAGCATTGGTCTCACTGCCATCCTTAGTTGGACATTTTTCTTGGAAAAATGCTTGGGTATGAGCTGAGTTTTGAGCATTTGGTATGATGAGCAGTCACCTCTGGGGTGGTTCTGGCTGTGAGCCCAGATGGCCACAGGGGCCTGTAGAAAAATGTTGAAATATTGTTGCCTGTGAGTTTCCTGACCCAAAAACCTCCAGCTGTAATGACGGTCCTGTGGTGATTCATTAAGCAATGTATTGGATTTTAAGGAGCAACAGCAGAGTCTTGATCCTGTATCTCCAAATGGTTTTCAGAGGGGAATGTTGCTCAGGCACATGGGGGGATTGTGGGGGTGTCTGTGCGGGGCCTGGAGTTGCACTGGATGTTCTTTGGGGGTCTCTTCCAGCTGAGGATATTCTGTGGCTCCTTTTCCCCTTGTGTGGTGGTGGGATGTGAAGCAAGGGGAGGAAATAAACTTGCCTGTGTGTGCTGCATAATCCAGACCAGGATTGCCTGTACTGGCTAAGGAGGCAGGATTCATCCTTACCTAATCCTGCAGTCGAGCAGCAGAGGTTTTGTTTTTCTCTTCCAACCCAGCTCCCCGGGGCAGGCTCTGCTCTCTGACAGAGCACAGAGAGCTGGCACTGCTGGAGCTTTTTCCCTTTGCAGGCAAACGATGGTATAAAGCACTTTTTTTTTTACTGGCAGAGCTGCATTCCTGCTGTAGAGGCAGCACAGCTCTAGCGAGGGGAGAGCTGAGCGAGATCTCAAATCAAAACCGACGCCAGAGCAGGGGGAGTGCCTTCGCCTTTCCCAGCAGGAATATAGAGCGGGATTGTGGCACCCTGATGGGTGAAAGGCTCTCTGTCTGCACTGGGGGACACTCGGTGTGACCCTCCTGCAGGTGGCCAAACTGAAGGTCAAAGAGGTGAAATGGTTTCTGCCACGCCAAACTAATTGTTCCCTGCTCGTGGTGTGTCCTGTGTGTGGCGAGAAAGAGTTTGGAGAGGAGGGGGGGTAGGAGGAACCCTCTTTTCTGGGCTGCAGACGTGCTCCTGAGGCTTCAAGCTCTGCGTCTCCTCGGGACATTGGTCCAAAATCCTGTTTGTAGCATCAGTGGCTGCAGAGTTGGTGGCTTTAGGAGCAGGGATAGCTCCATCCAGAGCCTGCTGGGGGCTCTTATCCTGCGGGGACACCCCCAAATCTGAGCTGGATCGGGGTGTTGAGGGGGTTTGGAGTTGCCAGGGAATCTTTAGGCAGATTTTCTGGGAATAAAGCTAATAACCCTGGCAAAGGTCTCCCAGTGCAGCGAGTGGAGACGGGGAGAGCACGATATGCTATTTGGGGGGGGGGTGGGGGAGAGAAACATTTAAAACAGTGCAAGTTGCTTTTTAAGTTCTTTTGCCAGTGAGTGGCCTTTCGGTGGAAAAAAATCCCCCGTGAAGTGTCTGTTTTGGGGAGGGAATGGTTATCCCAGCGAGGTCCCTGCAGGGCGGGGGTCTGTGTGTCCCCGGGAGGGGAGAGCCCGGACTACAACTCCCGGCGTGCCCCGCGCGGCGCCTTTCCGGCGGGCGCCCCCTAGCGGGCTGCGATGGCGGGCGCAGCCTCCCGCAGCGGCGGGCGGACAAAAGGCGGCGGGTCCGCCCCTTCCCCTCCCTCCCTCTCTCTCCTTCCCCTCCCCTCCCTCCCCTCCCTCCCCTCCCCGCCGGCGGCCGTGCCCGGTGCCCGCCCCTCCCTCTCCCCCTCCCCTCCCGCACTGCAGCTCCTCCGCGCGGCCGCGGCGGGCGCTCGGCGGGGCCCCCCGGGCTGCGGGCGGGCGGCGGGTTGCGCGGCGCGGCGCGGCCGCCGGGGGCGCTGCGGCGGCTCTTTCCCTCCCGCCCCCCCCCTCACCCCCCCGCCTCCTCCCCGTCCTCCTCCTCCTCCTTCCCCCCGGTGCATTCTCCGGCTGACGGGAGGGGGAGGGCAGGGAAGGAGCCCGGCCGCCATTTTCGAGCCGCGCCGCCGCCGCCGCGCTCGCCCCGGAGCGCAGGGGGGGGAAAACCGGGGCGCGCCGACGAGAAGCGCCGCAGCGCCCGCTCCGCCCAGCGCTCCGACCCGGGGGCGGGGGGGCCCCGCTCCCCCCCTCCCCCCCCATTCCCCCTCCCCTTTTCCACCAGCACTGCGGCCGCCGAGCGAGGAGAGCCGGGCGAGCCCATCCCCCGTTCCGCCGGGGCGGGCGGGGGGGGCCGCCGGGGGGTGGCGGCGGCGGCGCCGCGGCTGCCGCCCCTCGTCCCCGGAGAGGCGGGGGAAGCCCCGGCCGGGTTTGTTTTTGCGAACTGCGCCCGTTTCGCCGCGGCCGAGCCCGCCCGGACCGCGCTCGCCGCTCGTCACGTGGTAGGTGCCGCTTTCGCCCCGCGCCCGCTTCGCCCCGCGCCCGCCGCGCCTCCCCCGCCGCCCCTTTGTTAGAGCCGCCGCGCCCCGCCGGGCCCCGCCGGCGCCGCGCCCCAACTTCTCCGCACCCCCCCCCCCCGGCGTCCTCCCCTTCCCCTCCCCCGGTGCGGCGGAAAGTGCGGGGGTCGCCGCGGGAGAACCACCCCCCCGCACAACCCCTCCCCCCCCCGCTTTGCTCGCGC
>JAWWES010000080.1:838513-862816 GCA_035583135.1 Lophotriccus pileatus | reverse complement strand
CACAGGTTGCCCAGAGAAGCTGGGGCTGCCCCTGGATCCCTGGAAGTGTCCAAGGCCAGGTTGGACGGGGCTTGGAGAAACCTGGGCTGGTGGAAGGTGTCCCTGCCCATGGAAGTGGGGGGGACTGGATAATCTTGGAGGTCCCTTCCCACCCAACCACCCTGGGATTCTCTGACTGTGGAAGGCCTGAGTTCTGGACCTGGTGAGGAACCAGCCAGTTGGCCAAATACACAGTCATTGGAAGCCCCACAGAGCAATTAATTTTGGGCATGTTCTGTGAGCCTTCCCCCACCATGGGAACATGGGTTTGTTTCTCTAACTCATCTCCGACTTCTCACAAAAATTGAGGTTTTAGTACTTAAGTGTTTTTCAGCTCTAATGTCTTGTCTGTGGTCCCTGTTGTGGGGAAGCACCTGGGCCTGACGCTGGGGAGCAACTGTGGTGCAGCTGGATGAGGCTGGAAACAAAACTGGCTGGGAAATTTTCCTTGCTCAACATATTAAAACTTGAGATAGTCCTTGCTTTTCCTGTAAAGTGGTGTATTAATTTGGTCATTGGGGTGTGTTAATGAACAGCTACAACAAGCTTATGCAAATTTATGTGAAATTAGAGAATTGGCATATCAGGCGAGAGATCAGGGCAACTTTTTATTATTAAATTGACATTGAAGTATCTGATGAAGATGCTAAATAACTTCAGCAGTAAAAAGAAAATAAAGTAACTGTTGCTCTGGCAGCACAGCCTGTGCTGAGGGTTATTTGAATGCAATTTAAAGAGGCATTTAAAAACCCTGACACCTTCAGTGGTAAAGAAAGAAGGTGAATGACCAGAAGGTGGGTGGAAGGTGGCTTTAGTGTACAGGAATGAAGTGTCTTGGGTTATTTCTCTTAGCTTGTTTGCTCTAGTTGAGTTAAGCCCTGCCTTGCTCTGGCAGTCGGTGCAGAAGTGCTCTGCGTGGGTTAATTTTTATCCATGCTCTTGAAAGAGAAATGGGAATTGCTAACACTGGAAATCACCTGGCTCGTTCGGAAACGTACTTCTGGGAAAGTAGGTTTCATGTACACCGGGGAAGCGACTTCCTTCACATCCAAGGTTTTTCAGGGAAGCAGTGGGGTTTCTTTAGCTACTGGGAGTTTTAGCATATGGAGATTTTTTCCCATCAAGCCCTGTCTGTGTTACATGTTATAGTTCTAATTTGTCATTTTTAACACCCCTGAGCTGGCAGTAGAGGCAGTAAAAACTGTTTCATAGGTGTAGCTCGGGGATTTTAATGATGAAGCTGGTGAGCTGCTGGCGCTGAGGAATAGGTGTTTTCAGGGCCAGGCCTTTCATGGAGGCCTGGAAGGATTCTGGTGTGCTCATGAATATACTGAAAGATGGGAAGAGCAGTTACAAACAGGCATTATAAGAAAGATATTAGGCTATTAGAGAGCGCCCAAAGGAGGGCAATGAAGATGGGGAAGGGCCTTGAGGGGAAGCCGTGTGAGAAGTGGCTGAGGGCACTTTGTCTGGTCAGCTGGAGAAAAGGAGGCTGAGGAGAGACCTCATTGCAGTTCCAACTTCCTTGGGGGGGCAGAGGAGGGAGGGACAGGCACTGAGTTCTGTGCTATGGGGACCAGGGACAGGACTGCAGGGAATGGCCTGGAGTTGTGTCAGGGCAGGGTCAGGTTGGATCTCAGGAAAAGGTTCTTCCCCCAGAGGGTGGTTGGCACTGACCAGGCTCCCCAGGGCAGTGGGCATGGCCCCAAGGCTGCCAGAGCTCCATCAGTGTTTGGATGATCCTCTGGGGCACAGGGGGTGACTCTTGGGGGTGGTTCTGTGCAGGGCCAGGAGTTGGACTTGATGGTCCTTTGTGGGCTCCTTCCAGCTTGGCATATCCCATGATTAACTTTGGGAGATCCTGAGGACCAGCTTGTGTGTTGCTGCTTCTCTTTCCACCCGCCTGGTGCCCGAGGGGCTCCTCGGAGCTGCAGGCTGGGGCTCCCAGAGGAAGGCAGGCAGGCGTTGCGTCCATCAGTCTCGCTTGCTGTTACCTGTCTTGTTTGCTTTGTTTTCTCTCGAGTGCAATGCCTAACTCTTGTCTCTTCCCCTTCCCTCGTGCAGGCTGCCCTCGGGAGAGGCAGTGGGAGGCAGTGGAGCTGGCCTCGGCACCGGGAGAGGCTGGACTTCCCGTCTCTCTGTGCTGAATGGCTGCGATGGCGCCCGCTCTCACTGACGCAGCAGCCGAAGCTCACCACATCCGATTCAAGCTGGCTCCCCCGTCCTCCACCTTGTCGCCTGGCAGTGCCGAGAGCAACGGCAACGCCAACAACATCCTCCTGGCTGCCAACGGCACCAAAAGGAAAGCCATCGCTCCGGAGGATCCCAGTCTAGATTTCCGAAGCAACCCAACGAAGGAAGAGCTGGGCAAGCTGCAGCCGCTGGTGGCCTCTTATCTCTGCTCGGATGTAACATCTGTCTCTTCAAAAGAGCCTCTGAAGCTGCAAGGAGTCTTCAACAAGCAGACAGTCCTTAAATCTCACTCTCTCTTATCTCAGTCCTTCTTGAAAACAAGTGATCTGTTGGGGAGGCAACCAGTGTTGGAATTCACTTTGGAGAATCTAAAAACCATGAGTACCAATAGCCAGCCACCTCTCCCGCAAGCGCCTGTAAATGGCTTGGCCAAGAAATTGGCCAAAAGTACCAATTCAGACCATGAAAACGCTAGTTCTCTGAACGGTGGGAAGTGTGCTCCTCCTCCTGCTGCCCTCCAGACTGTTGACTATAACACAGGAGGTTCTGAGTTGGGGGACTTGAAGACCGGGTTGACCAATTGCACTCTTCCACACCGAAGCCTTGATGCAGAGCACACGACTCCCTTTAGCAATAATAGCACTGCAAATAAATCTTCCCTTAATTCCACGGAGCAGCAGTGGGTGCTCGAGGGCAGCAGTGGAGAGACCCGGTTGCCCGGTGTCGCGAGTCGCTCCGACTTCCGGAGCGGCAAGTTGGAGGAGCAGAAACCTCCCCTGCTGGCTGGTCACCACAGCGCTCTCGACTCCGAGATGAGGACGAGGGCGCTGCTCCGACGGCAGGCAGACATCGAGAGCAGAGCCCGCCGGCTGCAGAAACGCTTGCAGGTGGTGCAGGCCAAGCAGGTGGAGAGGCACATCCAGCAGCAGTTGGGTGGCTTCTTGGAGAAAACTCTGAGCAAGCTTCCAGCGTTGGACCCGCTGAGGCATCGGAGCCAGCTGATGTTGACCAGGAAAGCAGAGGCGGCCTTGAGGAAAGCTGCGAGCGAGACAGTTACTTCGGAAGGCCTGAGCAACTTCTTGAAGAGCGATTCGATATCGGAAGAACTGGAGAGATTCACGGCCAGTGGAATGGCCAACTTGAGATCCAGCGAGCAGGCCTTTGACTCGGATGTCACTGAGAGCAGCTCGGGAGGAGAGTCGGACGTTGAGGAAGAGGAACTGACCAAAGCAGACCCAGACCAGCCCCACGTACCACTGTAAGTAGCGCTCGTGCTTGTTCACTTCTGGTGAAGGGGAGCGAAGTAGATAATGTGGTTTTGGTAGGAACGCTAAATTTTGGATGCTCTCGGATCAAAGAGTTGCTGGAGCCGGTGTGGTGTGATTTGCAGCATGTGCAGCACTGAAGATAAAATTCCTCATGCATGTTGGTGTTTGTGGAGCAGTAAGTCCTGGAAATGCTGGCTGGCTGGAGTGGTGTGAGCTGCAGATACAAACCTGGAATGCCATAAACACGTTCTCTCGAGGATGTGTTGGACCTGTCCTCTGAAATTAAGCGCTTGCTGTTTTGCAGTGGGAATATCTGTAGTAAATCTGTTGTGTAAAGTCAGACCAGTCCAAATCTCAGTACCTGGCAGCATATTTGTGAGTGGGGAATTATTCGATTTGTTAAATGAACTGCCTAGAAAAAAACAAAACAAAAAACCAAACCTCTGAAAGGACTTGGTCCAAGTGCCAGCAGAATTGTGAAGTGTGTTCTCCTCTTGAATGTGGGAAATTATTGCTGGGAATTTTCGTCTTGTCTGTGAGTTGCTTTAAATGATGACAACAGCTTCATAATTATGTTGTTAACTGGATGCTGTTTGCATAAGTATTAGGTGTCAGTTTGTGAGTGTGGAGGAGGAAGGTCCTTGAGGCAAAAGGTCTTGAGGCGGGTCAAGGGAAGAAGGGAGATTTTTCTTCCGAACCCCAGAATTTTCCAGTATTTTGCACAACTCTCTTAAAAGGCCATATTCGGTGTGTAGTCTGTGTGAAATCTCGCTTGCATCAGTAGATGATCTCTTCCACCCTGATGGACCTATTGAACCGAGACCTCAGTCTGTGAAGTATAGCTACGGTCGACAAAAAGCTCCCTGCAGCAGGCACGGGGGTCCTGGTTGGAATGCTGATGGCTTTCCCATCAGGGCTGGAAATAGTCACCAGGGCTTTTCCTCATCCCTGCTCTGTTCTGGGTTTGTTCAGATCTCTGTGGAGAAATAACTGGGTGGATTCAGATACCTGTTGTCCAGAGTGTGTTAATGGCTGGTCTGTGACACAGATGTTATTGAACTGGGTAGATATGAACAGTGTGGGCACTTGGTAACTCCAGCACCCTCCAAGCACACACTCATGTGGATGAGTGCTGATAGCCAGATGTTACAGCTCTGGGATATTAAATTCCCGCTAAATGTCACGTTGTGTTTTGGGATGGTGGCACAGGGTGAGTTTCTGTGTGTGAAGCCTTAGATGTGGCGTGAGTTCGGGTTTCTCCCAGTGCAAAGCTGGTAGCTGAGCATGTGATCCCTCCTGGCTGGACATAAAGGGGTTCTTGTGCTGTTAGAAACGAGAGTTTAGTAACTTTATTCCTGATTTATACCATCCACAAACCTGCTGTTGGGATTAGTAGCAAAATTGTGCTTATAAGTCTCGTAATAGCAATTGGAGGAGACATCTGATGAAAAATCAGTTCAGAGTAACATTGAATTTCCCCTGTTTGTGGGTTTCACGGCTTCACGTGTTTTGTCTAGCAAAGTGAAATTTCTTTGCCACTCCTCCTAATCCCAGGAGGAAGTGTGGTATTCAGAGACACGATGCGTGAAATTCTTTGCTGACTTTTCCGCCCTTTGCGTTAGTCATGCCGTGCCTCCAACCAACGTCCCCTGTACCCTTAAAAAAGCCAAAGACCTGAAAGCTCATAAAAAGACTGATCCCTCCATTGTCTCTGGGTTCAGAAGCTGGTGTGTGTGTGTGCATCTAGGCCAGGCCCACCAAACCTCGTTTAAAGTTGGTGCCTGTGGGTATTTAGTAATTAGCAGTCCCGAGCATTGACTGTCCTGTTGGATGAGTGCTGTGACATTGGGGCTGGCACTGCCGAGGCTCAGCGCGTGTTGCTGCTTGTCAGAAACTCAGGTCAACCTTAAGAGCCGGTACAAGCCTCTGAGTGCATCGAAATCTCCTTCTTTTCCAGTAGTGCTGAGAAGGGGAAGAGCCGAGTTTTTTCCACTGGGAAGCCGCCCAGGGCCAGCTGATTGTACAGAGCCATTGTTGGACATTGGTGTGAGTGCAGGGCCTGCTCAAGGAGGGCTGGGTTTTGTAGCTTGTAGAATTTACTCAGTAGAAGGAAGACTTGAACTCTGATTATTTTAATTTTGGTAGTGAGATGGAACATCTTGAGTGTGTAATGGAGATACTCCAAAGCACCTGGATGTGTTTCTGTGTAACCTGGGTTGGACTGGATGAACCTCCAGAGGTCCCTTCCAACCCTGACTATTCTGTGATTCTGTAAACTTGTCTCATTTCACAGTCACCATCCCTTGGCTCTGTATTGCCTCTGGGTGCCTCTGCCTTCCCCCAGAAACAGCTGTCTCCTTCTAGATCTTCAGTGAGAGTTGTGCTACAGTTTTCCTAGCCCACTGGCACTGAGGGGCCATGTCACCAACTGCCTCTGGGATTCAAGTAGGAGCAGGCAAAAGGAACAAAGACTGCTTACATCATGCTTAGATAAGGGCTGACCTTTGAGTTTTTCTGGCATGGTGGCATTCCAATCGGTATCTGGTCAAGGACAGACTTTGAAGCGTTTGTGCTGTTCTGACCTGCCTGATCTCGGCTCTGGAGCAGCATCTCCCTGAGGAATTACATCTTTCCAGCAGCATTAGGGGTGTTTCAGAACCTGGTAGGTCCTTTTAAAGCACTCCCAGACCTGCTGCCCAGGAAGGTGCTGTCCCTCAGGTGCATAACCAGGCCATGGTGTAATGCATAAACAAAGCAGGGAGGTATTTGTTACACCTTTGGAAGCCCTGCCAGCCATGGGCTGGGTTTAACGAGGTGCTGCTGGTTCTCAGGCAGCCTTTGGGGAGGGCAGGGGTGTGCAGGCAGGGTTGGGCCGTGCTGTCCTTGGGTTTGTGTCCAGCCAGGACCACCACGTTGCACTTCGCCTGCTCTCTGGTTAGTAACACACAGCTCTGCCTCACAGCTGAGATCCTCTTCTGTGCCACTCCAAAAGTGAGTGGTGCAGAGTGAGGATCAGGAGAAGGCAGCTTTGCCTCTGCTCCAAGGTGAGGAAGGCAGGCTGGACAATCCCAGCTTCTTTGGCTGGGTGTGGCTGGAGGCAGGAGCTGTCTGTGACTGTGAAACCTGGGTGACTTTGGAAGGGCCCTTTGGAGTGGGGAGGCCCTGGCACAGGTTGCCCAGAGGAGCTGTGGCTGCCCCTGTATCCCTGGAAGTGTCCAAGGCCAGGTTGGACGGGGCTTGGAGCAACCTGGGCTGGTGGATGGTCCCTTCCCACCCAAAGCATTCCTTGGTTCTCTGCTGCTGTCAGTGTGGGATCAGGAAGCGCTGTTTGTAAAAGGTGGCTTGGAGCAGGGCATGGAATTCCTCCCAGTGCTGGAGGGCTGCTGGCTGGAATCTGACTTGTGTGGCTAAGTGATGGTTTAGCAGGTCATCAGAGAGAGTCCTGGTGTTTCTGTGGCCCTGTGCTAATACATACAAGTAGGAAATATTTCATGTGGCTGGTGCATCTTTATAGTAGTTGCTTTTCTCAGGCTGGTTGGTTCTTTGGTTTTCTTGTGTTTACCTGTAGACCAGTTTGATCAGAATTTGCCAGCTATTTTTGGCTGATTAGTTACCTGTGTTGAACAGCAGCATAGGCATGGGCTGGTGAGAGGCAGGTGATTTGGTCTCTAATCCTCAACTTCAGCCTGTACCATGGAAAAACTTTCTGAAAAGGGAGCGAAACCAAATATTTGACTGCAACTTATCTTTTAGCTCAGGTTTCTTATCTGGAAAGTCACTGTTTGGTTGGCAGTTTGCACCGAGCTGCTGAGAGGGAGCTGAAGTTCCTAGTGACCAACTTCTCACACCACTGGCTTCCCACAGGACCTTTTCCAAGGGGTCAGGCAAGCACCTACAGCGTTCAGTTGTGGTTGTTACGATGCCTATGGCCACGATGCCTTTAATTATTCCCGTGCACTTTAATTATTCCCATTTACTGGTGGGAAATCCGAGCACCTTCTGCACTTTGGTGTTGCAGTGAATCATTTCACAGCCCGTGTGTTGTCTCCTCCCTGTGCTGCGTCACGCTGCGCTGCCGGGATTTCGGAGTTGCTGGGCTTGGAGTACTAATTAAGATTTCTCACAGAGAAGGTGCTTTTCTCAGCACTAATTTCCGAGGCCTGTGTTGGAGGGGGATGCACGTGGCACTTGGCACTGGGGGTTGTTTGAGGGGTGGTCACAGTTTGGTGCATCAGCTGACTGAGAAATGGGGTTTAAAAATTCTGATTCCCCCCCCCCCCCCAGTTATGTTTTTCAAGCGAGAGCATGATAATAAAGCAATCAAGGGCAATTAGATAGCATTTCTCAAATCTGGGACTTCCTGGGACTGTAATTCAGGTGGCAAATCCCACACTGTCATTCAGATGGCAAATCCCACGCTGTGGGGACTAAGGGAGCGTTTCCTACTGGTCAGAACCACTGAATGCTTTATGCAGAGCAATCCTAAAAGTTTACCTCTTACTCTTTGTGAACTTCTTCAGTTACCTGCTTGATTTTTTTGGGGGGTGTTTTTCTTGTTTACTTCTGTCTTTGCTTGTAGGTGCTGATGTCAGCACGGTGCTTAACTCTGGGTTTTTTTTAATGAAAGCTGTCATGTGCTGTACCTGAACTGCTGTAAATCCACCTGTCGGGCAGGAGAGATGTCCCTTAAGCCTCTTTCAGTTGGGAAGAAGAGAGAGTGAATCCTGAAGTGCTCTTGCTTTGCATTTGAAAGCAGAACAATAGAGCAGTTCATTGTTCAAAAATGCTTAATCAGGTGTTGGAGTAAGTAGGACACTCCAAGTCCCTCTTGCTTGTCAGAAAGGAGGGCGAATGAGAACAGGGTTGGTTATTTCTGGAGGAGGTGCTGGTCACAGTACACCTTTTGTAGGGACAGGGTGGTCTTTGAAGTCACTTCAGCAGTCTGTGGTTCTGTGAAGCATCACTCTGTGTTGGGTCACATGTGCAGGGAATGATGTGCTGTGGTTCAAGGAGACATTTGAGTTTGGTGTGGGGGGTGTTGGTGCAGACAAGGCATCTCTCTGGCAGATGCCCTTTCAGCTCTGGCAGGGATTTGGGTTGTTCTGGAGTCAGGTCTTCTTTCCCTGTTTCTCAGGCTGTGCTGTGCTGGTGTATGGAAGATAATGTGGAGGGCTGGGAATGATTTGGTGTCTGGCACTGCCAATAAACTGCTCTTTGTCTCTGTAGCCCTTACCCAGTGGGGCAGCAAGTAAGAACAGGCTGCAGTTCAGATTTCTTTAGGACTTGTGGGTGACACTTTGGATAGGGTTGTATAAATATTTACTTTGCTTTTCATTTGGAAAAAGCCTGTCAGAGCATCTGAAACAGCAGAAAACAATTTTTTTTTTTGTGAAGTCTGTGAATGTGAACTGGCATTAAAAAGCCGATGTGGTACTTGCCCGTCTCCTGTGAAGTGGAAGTTGGTGTTTGAGCGAGGGAAAGGGGCCCTGTTTGGAGCTGATCCTCCAGTATTGAAGTCTAATATACCACAGTGGGGGATGGGGAAAGACTTAGATTGTGTTACACCAGCGTCTGTGAGGCAGCCACAGCTCAGAGCTGCGTTTTTATTCGTGGCTGATACTGCCACGAGCCCAAAAATCACTGGGTGGCTGAGATTAGAATTTCTGCATGGCTGAGATTTTAAACTGAAGAAGCAATGGCAAACGTGGAATTCCTTAAGGAAGAACTTGTAAAGGTAGTCCCAGATGTCTTCCTGAAAGATTTGGGGTTTCATTCTGCAGCGAGATGGGCTTCCCCCCCTCCCCTTCCTTTGTTCTCTCCTCCAGCAGATCCGTTCTGGTTGCACTGGCTCTGCAGCACCAGACTTCCAGCTGGGGGGAAATGTTTTCCTTGCTAAACTGGCACTGCCCCAAGAGATTTTTCCACGGAGCGTGTTTTGGGCACACCCTGGATATATGGGGCGTTTTGCAAGTGTCTTGTTTCAAAGACTTGGAGAGTTGGGTGGCTTTGCTGGGCTGTCCTCAGATAAAATGCTTTAGGTGGGAGAGAACTTGAAAAATTGACTTGGTTTTACTTGCTGGAGTTGAGAATGAAAGAAAGGATTTAAGGCTTGTGTGTTGCCTTGGAATTCAGCTGGGAAATGGAAAGAGAAACATGAATTGCCATTGGGTTTGTTGCAATTGCCCTTTCACATCTCTGGGGCCAGCTTGGAATGGTTCAGCTCCCCACCTCGCTCTGAGTTGTCTGGTTGTGGCTCTGCATTTGGAAGACTTGCTTTCACTTGAAGTACTGAAATGGTTTGCTGAAGTAACATCCAGCACTTTTTCTCCCTTTTTATTTTCTTTTCACCCCCCTCTGACCTTCCCTGTGATAGGGTTACTTTCTGGAATGCCTGCTCCAGCTCTGACCTCGGCACCGAGGGAGCTATTTATGGGCAGGGTACCTGGCACAGGGCACTCCGAGTTAAGGATTTGCTGGTGGTGCCTGGGACTTTCCTGTAAACCTGCTGTTTCACTGCATTGCATCAGCAGTCAGGGGGATGATGCTTTGGTGAGGGAGAATATTTAAAAGGGCACGGACAGTCAGAGTCTTGTGCTCTCCAGACCTTCAGTTGCGATGACGAGCCGTCTCAGAAAATTTTGCTGCAGATTGGCGGTGCTGAGGGTGGTTTCCCTGATTGCTGCCCTTCCCCACAACCCCAGCCTTCAGCTGTGTGCCCAGCCCAGCCGTTGTCCGTGGCAGGGAGGTCACCCGGTGATGTATTTAAAGCTCCTGTGTTAGTCGTGAGCCACCAGGTTACTGAGGGTGAACCACTTGGCAGATGGCTGTTTTTTTCCTCCCTGATGCTCGTGTGCAACCACGGTGTCTGAGCTGCAAAACGAGATGTTCCCTGTGATAGTGGCGGCAGAGCTGGGCTGGCACATCCCGTGACGGCGCCTGCTTCTGAGGCACAGTAATTTGTGCTGCCTTATGAATGAGCACAGGGTGCTCCCTCCACAAGTGTGGGATTCTCCAAGAGGCCCAGCCCATTTTAAAGAGTCAGAGCTCCCTTGTCTCTTAAATCTGAGCATCCTGACTGTAAAATGCAATCACAGAGTCATAGAATGGTTTGGGTGGGGAGGGACCTTAAAGCTCATCCAGTCTCACCCCCTGCCATGGGCAGGGACACCTTCCACTAGCCCAGGTTGCTCCAAACCCCGTCCAACCTGGCCTTGGACACTTCCAGGGATCCAGGGAAACCTGTGCTAGGGCCTCATCACCTTCACAGGGAAGAATTTTTTCCTAATCACTAACCTAAACCTACTTTCTGTCAGTGTGAAGCCAATCCCCCCTTGTCCCATCACTCCAGGCTCTTTGTAAACAGTCTCTCTCCATGTTTCTTGTAGCCCCTTCAGGTCCTGGAAGGCCACAATTAAATCACCTCAAGGCTTCTCTTCTCCAGGCTGAGCAATCCCATCTCTCCCAGCCTTTCCTCCCAGCAGAGCTGCTCCATCCCTCTGACCATCCTGGTGCCTCCTCTGGACTCTCTCCAGCAGCTCCATGTCCATGCTGTGCTGTTCCCCAGGGCTAGAGCAGCTCTGTAGGGGGGTCTCACCTGAGCAGAGCAGAGGGGCAGAATCCTCCCCACCTGCTTTTGAGTTCTCTCCCACTTTTGCAGTGGAACAGTCAGAGGAGTTGAGAGCAAAGGGGTAGCTTTGGCACAGATTCACTGCACTTTAAGGTGTCTTCTCAGCCAGCACTGAGTTTCAGCGAGTTTTGAACCTCATTTCGCTACTTAAAAAGTGCCTCCTGACGGGGTGGGTTTGTGGAAAAACGACTTCATTTGCCTGCTGGCTTAATGAAATCTTCAGTAATTTGAAACCACACAGAAAATAAAACACACCTCCCACTATAACAGTGACCTCTTATTTATATTGGGCTCAAAACACTGGATCATCAAATTACCCAAAGAGGAGGATCAGGGTCCTCCTTCTGCAGGCAGAGCTTGAGGCTTTTGTGACATTTTAGCGGGTTTCCATAGGAACACATAATGATGTTGTAAGAAATGTTGCAGGAATTTTATTTGTCTAAGGGAGGACTTTTAAAATATTAATGGATGGGGGGGAAGTGAGCCTGATGTGAGGCAGAGGGAAGGGATTTGATGTAGTGCCCAGAGCAAGCAGCCGGCTGTGGATTGAGTTGGTCTTGGCCAGCAAACAGGAGAGGGAAAAAAGAGAGCTCTGGTCATCCTGGGAATATTTGCCACAATATTTCCTCTTTGCTGCCACAGGTGAAGCTTTGGGAATATTCTGCTGCTGTTCGTTCTCCAGGTCCAGGTAACGAATATTTCATCTCTGAAGTGCTTCTCGTCCCAGCCCGTGTGCAGTTGGAGCTCATCTCCTTCTTAATATTTAGTTAAAGATTTGGAGCTGCTGCCCTGTTGGCATTGATGGGGGGCTCTGAGCTTAGCTGAGATAAAATTGGATGTCTTCATTTAGAAGCCTTTGAGGCAGCTCACAGGCTCTACAGGCAATCTGCAATTCCTGAATTCCCGGGTGGCTCCCACTTTAATGCCCAGTGTTGAGCTCGGGCTGTTTCAGGCCTGGTGATGTAGCCCTGCATTAGCAAATTCAATCTGCTCTTGAGAGAGAAGCAAGGGGGGTTTATGTAGATGCAGTAGACCTAAATCACAAAAAAACCCCAGAAAGATTTCTTGGAGAAAAAGGGTTTAGAGAGGGATGTTTGCATGCACATATTTAATTTGTGGGTGTGTATTAAATGCGAGCTGGTCCCTGCCATGGTCAGTGCCCTCTGGATGGAGCCCCTGGATGGCTGGAGGGTGTGGAGGGTCCTGTGCCCTCTGGATGTAGCCCGTGGATGGCTGGAGGGTGTGGAGGGTCCTGTGCCCTCTGGATGTAGCCCGTGGATGGCTGGAGGGTTCAGACAGTTCCGTACTGGCTCTGCACAGGCGTGCTCTGATTTTTTTTTTCCCCTCCATAATTCCCAACCTTGGGAGTAGTGACAGCCCATTCTGCCCTGCCCTTGTCCTCTGGCTGCTTCAGACCCTGACTGGTAGTTAACACATTTCTTTTGCCCATTTCACTCTGAGAGGACCCCTTTTTTTCCTGCAGCAGTGGCTCCCAGTCCTGGCTCATTCCTGTTTTCCTGTTCCTCCTTCTCTGTGCACTCTGTGCTGGCACTGAGTGATGAGCAGCTCCCCTTCCAGGAATGTGTGTGCCTCTGGAAGTTGGTTCTCACTGGGTTGCAGGAGGAGTTACCAAATCATAAACTCAGTGCCTTGCACCCTTGGATTTTTTGGGGGATTCTGCATTCCAGGCGGCCAAAGCCCAGTGTGCTGCCATCCCCACAGTGACTGGCTTGAGCAGGAGGTTCCTGTGCTCAGAGGTGGCCTCTGTGTGCCTTGTGGACTTCCCTGACCCCTGGTGAGAAGCTGGAAAACAGAGCACATCCCTCTGTGTCCGCACACGGAGCAGGGCAGGAGTGTGTCTGATCCAGAGGGCAGAGCTGAGCGAGGGACAGGTGGCTTTGAAGGCGCTTTGGTGCTCCCCGATCTTGGCTCTGCTCTGGCAGAATCATTTCGTGTGGGCCCAGCTCGTGACCCATGTGGTTTGATGTGGAGAGGTGGTGGCTCTCCGTGTTCCTGGTGGCTTTTTTTCCCCTCTGCTGGAATCCCACATTCCCGGTGGCCAGGGGGGGAGATTATTTCTGTTCAGCAGCCACTGCTATTCCTGGGCTGGGACAGTCGCATGAATAAAAACTGCAGCAGCTAAATCTGCCCATTTTTGTGTGAATTGGAGCCCTTCTCCATGTGACTTCTGCTATTCCAGTGCTGGCTATTTCAAAAAGAAAAAAAAAAGAGAGACAATCAGCCTTCTGTGGGTCTGCATTTTGAATGCAGAACACTTGCAGGGCTCTTGCTCCATGTATGCAACATTTTGTGGTGGTGGCTTTTTAATGTCTGAGACTAAAAACAAGAAAATTATTCTCTCCCTGTTCCTTCCATGTCGTAGGGAGCTCTCCTGCCCTTAGCAGGGATTTCTCAAAGTCAAAGGCAAGGTGCTGTTTATACTGAGACAGCAGAAAATAATGGGAAGAAACCAACCACATTAGGAAGTCTCTCAAGGCATTAACCACTTCTCCTGTGTCAGGGCGGATTAAATTGATACAGATTAATTTTCAAGCATTTTTCATTGTAATAGACACAGCTGAGTGTCATCTAATGACTTCTTCAAGGTTTGTTGTGCATATATTGGTCAAAACCTTCCCATTTTAAATAAAATAAATCTGTTTGAGTAGTAGCCAGCCACTTAGAGAAGATTCCTCAGTGTGATGATTCATATTGTGCCTAAAGACAGCTTTCCATATTCAGCCCTCGCTCACTCCCCCCTACCATCCCCCTCTCCCTGCCTCTGGAAATGGGCAGGAAGCCCAAAACCAGCTTAACTCTTAGTTATTTAAACCTATTTTTAATGAGTGACACTTGTAGAAAAGTCTTACCTGAAGCCTTTAATTGACATGGTGTTGTGTATTAGATCTTAGCTCGGTTTATGAAGTGTGTAACTTGCTGTTTTTTCTTTTTTAACCTGCTTTTTTTTTTCTGAGCTGCTCTTTGAATTCTTACTAACAGGGTGAAATTACATCTGTCTCCAGTTACAGCAGTTCTGTGCTCCTTCACTCTTTTGTGTGAATCTCTGACTTGTCAGCCGTGCCCCGGTGCCCCTCCTCCCCCTCTGCATCACCTCTCCTCGTGGATCCATGGCCAAGCCTTTTTAATATAAAGAGTTCCAGTTCCTTTTTGCAGCCAGTTCTCCCGTGTGCTCACTGTTGAGGTGGTATTTATTTTCCAGATAGTATCCTCTGAGGATAGAGAGCTTTCATAACCCATCCTAGTTGTCATGGCACAGCTCTACCTTTTTGTTTCCCCCCCTCCCTCTTTTGCTCTCAGTACCAGCCGTGCTTTGGTTATGTTAAAACTCCTGAAACCAAACGCCTTCCAGGCTGGGTACAGGTAAGCCCTGATCAGATTAACTGCTCTGCAAATTGAGTTGATTATTGCACAGATGTTTTCTTGTGCCTGAGCAAGTGAATTTATGTACCAGGACAAGGTGCTCCTCTCTGATAAATTAAAGGGAAAATTACTCGATTCAGCCTTTCTGTGGCTTTATGAAGAACAAGTGAACACTGTCATAGGATCTCCTGAGTTGGAAGGAACCCACAAGGATCATCCAGTCCCAGCTCATGGCCCTGCCCAGGACACCCCGACAATCCCACCCTGTCCCTCAGAGCGTTGTCCAACCCCTCCTGGAGCTCTGGCAGCCTTGGGGCTGTGCCCACTGCCCTGGGGAGCCTGGTCAGTGCCAACCACCCTCTGGGGGAAGAACCTTTCCCTGAGATCCAACCTGAGCCTCCCTGACCCTCCCTCACATCATTTATATCACTGGGCACCAGAGAGCAGAGAGATCAGTGCTTACCCCTCCACTGCCCCTGAGGAGGAGGAAGCTGCAGACCCCAATGAGGTCTCCCCCCAGTCTTCTCCAGCTTGAATTTTCAATGTCCATGTGAACTTTCTCCTGTTTATACCCATAATTTCTGTCCCCTTTGCTCTCTCCCTCTCCCCAGGGGCAGTAGTTGAGTATTTTCCATCCCCTCTGCTTTATGTCCCTTGGGAATTCCTTCTGGACCCACTGCTTGTGTTGATGGCTGGGTGGGGTGGGCACAGCAGCTCTGGTTGTCTTGCACCCACTTTCCTCATTCCTCCCTCTTTCCATCCTTCCCACAACTTAAAAGGCTGCGATCCGAAAAGCTGGCGGTGCCCAGCGATGTGGCTCCTGGAGAGGAGAAGATTCCGAGGATTTTGTGGGTGTTTTCTTCGTCTGTGAAGACTCTGGTCATAAATTCCCAGCAGCTTTCAGTTGTGAGGCTTGGAGTGAGCAGTGAGTGCAGGACTCCAGCGGCGAGGGAACCTCTGCAGCCCCTCCTGGCACTAATGAGGTGGTCCCTGCTAATGAGGGTCTGTTGCTGCAGCCCAGTGTTACTGGGTGAATCTGCTGGAGGAATCCTCCCTTTATTGTTTCCCTCTGATGTTGTGGCATTCCTCAAAATCCCTTTCATCTACTTCTTGTCTGCTTGTTAACAACCATCTGCATGCAGAGCACTTGGCTACTTTCAGTCTTTGCCTTATATAATTGAAACTTTTTCCCCTCCTCCTTTTGGAGCTTTCTAGTAGGATTTTTTGAGTTTGTTTTTTTTGCTCTCTGATGTAGGTGTTTAAATTTTTCAGCTAGTCAGACTAGTACACAGAGTGATCTTCCTGTTCTGGGCTTGCTGTAAAAAAAAAAACCCACTTGTTTTTACTTAAATTTATGATGCCTGTTAGAAAACTTTCTTACCCTGAGAGGTTGTGGATTCTTCATCCCTGGAAGTGTCCAAGGCCAGGTTGGACGGGGCTTGGAACAACCTGGGCTGGTGGAAGGTGTCTCTGCCCATGGCAGGGGGTGGAACTGTGTGATCATTAAAGCCCCTTCCAACCCAAAGCTGATGATCTTCAATGTCCCTTTCTGTGATTCTTTAAAACTCTGTAATTTTCCTTCTAGTTCGTGAGACTGCGACCAAAATTTTCAAGAAAACTCATCCAGAAAATCTTTTTCTCCATTCCCTCCCCCTTTTTTTTTTTTTTTTTTATTTTTTAACTCTCTGTTCCTACAGAGATCAGCTGGAGTTTCAAAAATAAGTTGGATGCTCGTGGATTTTCTCGGATGAGGAATAGTGGGATGTGTGTGCTCCTGTCCTCGTTGCCCTTGGGAACTGCTGACCTGGTACAAACAGGAGTATTAATTGAAGTAATGGAGGTCTGCTGTGTTTCACTTCATTTCTGAGAGTAACTTGTCTGAAAGCATCTTGGTTTTATTTATTTAGCTGATGCTTGGTGAGATGAAGGAGGTTTTCTGAGAATTTGTAATTACCTACTTATACTGTTGTCTCAGAATGCCGTGGAGCAGGCTATGTAATGTCACTTAAAATCCCGGCATTTAATGCAGGAGATTGTACAATAATTTCAGGGGAATGTTTCCCCTTTGTGCCAAGGGTGTTTTTTTGTTTTTATTCAGATTAAAACATCCCACCCTCTCTAGTACTGGTGAACTCCCCTCCACCAGCTGACAGTGCTGAGCTGCAATGGCTGCCTTGCAATTCGAGTTCTTGTTCCAGCTCCTCTAATGAAAAAAAACTCTGTCATCTCTCTCCCAGAGCTGGAAATCCTCGAGGTCTGGAGAGGTGCAAATGTGTAATAGTTTGGCTGCTGAGCCCACTTTGGCCCCTCCTCTGAGGCTGTGCAGCGATGGGCTCTTTGTTGCTGGTACAATTACTTTCGTGTTTTGCTTTTGTTGTGAAACTCTTGGCTTCAGAGTTTGGGGTTTGTTTTTTTTTGAACGTGTTTGAAAACGTCCCAAGTGTTCCAGGCTTTCTACTGACATGTGCAAATAAAGTTGGCACGAGGCAGGAAAGGTCCCCAAGCAGCAAAGTCTCCAGCTCTGCCCAGTATAACTCACTGGGATATGAGGAATGACCCAATTTGTGCTGTTTTCGTGCCTCAGACCTTGGGTTGGTGGCTCCTGTCAGCCTGACAACAGTTTCCAGCAGATTTTAGAACTCCCAGAAGATTGAGAATCTCTGTTCTGTTCTTTTGTGTGAGCCTCTTTAAATTTTACCAAGCATTAAGGCCTGGAAGATGTCGTAATATCACAAACTCTTTTCATTTGCTGCCTTTGCTCGTGGGTTACTTGAGTGGAAGTTGCCCCAGCTCAGTTTTTTTGGCTCCTGGCCTGGCTTTTAGACACGTGAATGTGACATGCTTTGCTGCTGCTTGTAAATAAAAAATTAAGTTATTAAAAAAAAAAATAATAAAAAAATCCAGTATTCACTTCTCTCTAAAAGCCCAACTCCTGGAAAGTGATGACTGCAGGGTGAGTAATGCACCTTTCCCTCCCACTCCCTCTCCTCTGAAACAACAGGAAAACCCTCCCGAACGCATCTTAGATTAAAAAATACTCCTCCTGAGGTTGGTACCATGATACTTGGAGAGGCTGAGGAGAGCTGGGGTAATGATGGCAGCTCTGCCTCTTGGATGAGGTGTCTCAACGCTGCCAATCAAAACATCTTCTAAAAATATCCCGCCTTCCAGATGAATCCATTCTTGCCCAATCAAAGCCCAGGATTAAAGAGCATGCTGTTGATTGCAAAGGGTCCAAATTAAAGAAACAGGCCAAAATCCCTCTCTTTTCTCCCTCTCCAGCTCTTTATTATATGGCTGGATATTTGTTGCAGGCTTCTCACAGGATGAAAATAAAATTAGCCTGAGCATGAGATCCTTCCAAAATGTGGTGCTTGAACTGCAGGGGAGTTTGCTCAGAAGGTGGAAACTGGCCTGATTTTCTCTGCAGATACTTTTATTCTGTCTCCTGCCTGGTGTCTTGGCATGAAGCAAACGTTATCTAGTCCTCGTGAAAAGTCCTGGAGTAGGGAGTGTGTCTTGGCTGAACCTCAGTGAAAGGGCTGGGGAAAATCTGTCCAAGAAAAATAAATTTCTGTTGGAGCAGCCAGGAGAGTGTGTGTGTGACATGAACCACTTTTGGAGGGATGGGATTGGTACAAATAGAGGGGCTTTGATTTGGCTCTGGGAAATACAGATGAAATGGGAGGGTAAAGACCCTTTTTCTTACCCATGCAGTTAAGATGTAACCACCTCTTTTTATCCTAAAATAAATCCAGTTCTCGGTGTTTTCTCATCACTTCTTGTCCCCACGGCATCTCTTTTACCCTGAACTTTTTGATCCTCTGTAGACCTTGCAGAGGAACATCTCCCTTTCCTCCTTTGTGAATGCAGAGCTGGATATCTGGGATAAGTGTTGGCTTTCATCCAAAAGGGAGTTTGATGCATTGATTTATATTTCTCTTGCTAGGCTGAAGTCTCAGTTGTTTTTTGAGGGAGGGGAGCAGAAGGAAACCGTGCCCCATCCCTGGAAATATTCAGGGCCAGGTCAGAATTATTTTAAACTAAAAGAAGAAAGATTTAAGTTGGATATATGGAAGAAATTCCTCCCTGGGAGGGTGGGGAGGCCCTGGCCCAGGGTGCCCAGAGAAGCTGTGGCTGCCCCTGGATCTCTGGGAGTGTCCAAGGCCAGGTTGGACGGGGCCTGGAGCAACCTGGGCTAGTGGAAGGTGTCCCTGCCCACAGCAGGGCATTGGAACAAGATGATTTTTAAGGTCCTTGCCCATGCAAACCATTCTGGGATTCTATATCTGCTGTCTCTGGTGTTCGGGATCGTCGTTCCTATTGCAGTGCTGGCACCTGCCCACGAAGGACAGAGTCCCCCAAAGCCCTGACCGTGGCACAAACCTCATGGAGCTGCTGCTGTTGGGTTGCTGAGGCTGTACAAGCTCTGGGGTTTTTAGTTTGCAGAGACACCTCACAGGGCTGTTTCTTTAGAGAGGGAGAAGAGCTGAAAAACACACTTTGGTGACAGGGGGGCATTTCCCTGGGTGCCGTCTGTCCCCTCTGCAGCCCGTGCACAGTTGAGGTTGACTTTTCCAGCTTTGTGCTTGCTCCCTGTCCCCAGCCATCCCCTCTCTGCCGGTGTTGTGGGTCAGGAACTCCCCTGTTTGCACTTACAACAGGGAGGAGCCATGTGTAGCAGTGGCAAACCTGCCACGTCTGCTTGATGCAAACCCGCATTGTCCTTGACAAGGAAAAAGAGCCTTCCAGTAATTCACCTTGCCAGCAAGAAAGAGGATTTATTTTTTATTGTTTTTTTTTTTTTTTTTAATGAAGAGCAGCTGAGTTGCTTGGAATCAGTGCAGTGTTTAGTGACACCCAAGGAGGATGTACTTCTGCGAATAGAAAATGCTGTTTAATTGCTCGAGACGGCAGTTTATTCTTTCATATGAGGGGATTTCAGTCTGTGTGAACCCAACAATGGGGCTGTGAACTCATTAGTTTGATTTCTTGCTTTCTGCCTTGACATGGTAGAAAAGCATCTCTGCCTTGCAAAATGAAATACTGAATCTTTCTGTACCTAAATGAGATTAAATTGATACGTCATTCTGGGGGAGCTCTTTTATAAAGGATCAGCAGCATTCTGCTCCTGGGCAGGATCGTGTTAATCGTCAGACACTTGGGAGTTGAAGGACTGTGGCCACATAGAGCTGTGTAACTGGCCAGCAAAAGGCTGGGATGTGCTGTGGGATGCCTGAGGTAGGACTGGGCTCAGAATCAGGCTGCAGGAACCCCGAGTCACAGAAATACAAATGCAATTTTGTATTTCCCAAACAGCAGCTGAATCTGACTGTTGCGAAGTAAAAACGGTTTTGTTTTCCCTTTCACATGTGCTGTTTTTAGCTTTTTTTTAGCTGTTGGTGTGTTTTAAACCATGGTGAATTGTGAATGTGAATTTACAGTGAGTTTGGGGAGCGTTTTAGAGGGTGTGTGTGTGTACACACTGTGTGCGTGGGGCCCAACGTGCTCCTTTAAAAGAAGCTTCGGTGTTTATTTAGATCCAGCAGTTTGAGGTTCTTGCTCTCATCTCTGTAGTTACAGCTCTGGTTAAGTCTGTTGGCTGTGAGAAGGAATGCTGAAGTCTCTTTTTTTGATACAGCCTCAGTATAATTTTATTGAAGCAGGGTTTAGGACGAGCAGGAGGTGAGGTTTAGGTCACTAAATAAAAGCGAGAGTGTTTTGGGAGTTCAGATGTGGAATCTTGAGGTATGTGACAAGTTTCTATTAGTACAGGCAAGGCACCAAAGATGCCACCTGCTTTATTTCATGGAATCACAGAATGGTTTGGGTTGGAAGGGACTTTAAAGCCCATCCAGTGCCACCCCCTGCCACGGGCAGGGGCTAGTCCATGTTGCTCCAGCCTGGCCTTGGACACTTCCAGGGATGGGGCAGCCACAGTTTCTCTGGGCAACCTGTGCCAGGGCCTCCCTACCCTCCCTCACAAAAAAATTAGAATTTCTTCCCAATATCTGATCTAAACCTGCCCAAACTCACTCTTGCTCTTTTCTCCGTGTGTCAGTAATTTTATTACACAGAGATTTTGGTGTGGACCACAGAACTGTGTTCCTGCAACCACTTCTGTGTGCTTTAAAAGGAAACACAAGAACTCAGCAGGAAGATCTGCTCTTTGTGGTGGGGTTCACTTGTGTTGGTCAGAGGTTGTTCTAAATTTTGAAACGCGAGGTTTAACATCTCTTCTGCAACTTGTTGTGACTTTGTGTGGGTAACAGGATGCAAAGTACTTACCCGTGGTTAAATTCTTGTAGCTTGGTGCCTTGTTTCTGCCTTCTGCACCATCAGTGTCTTATCTTAGTGTTCTGACTTGCTGTGGCAGAGGCAGAGAGCTGTTGGTTAAGGAGCTTTTAAACATGAGACTTGTCAATAAGAAAAAAGCCTGCAAGCTTGGCTTAGTCAGCCTTCAAATGGAATTAAGGGGTTGCAAATTAATTTGTTCTTAATAACCTGAACCTGAGTTCGGTTACCAGTTTGTCCAGGACTTTGTTTATGAGATCAGATAGAGTTCTTTGCAGCTTTCTTGTTGTTGTAGGTTCTGGTTGTACATCCAAGGACACAAATCACGAGTTCTTTGCTTGTGAAGGTCAGTGTCGGGATCCTCCTGTATCAGTCTGGGCTGGTGACTCTGGGCAGGGAAGCTTTGCTCCAAACCAGTAACTGCTGCTTTTTAACTCATGTAGGTTTTATTCTCCCCTTTTTTTCATCTCCTAAACTGGAGATTGTGAAGGTATTTGCTGTTGGACTTTTAATATAGGCTAGATTGCCTGTGTACGTTCTGTGTTTCAAGCTGCAGTGTTTACCAGCATTGCCTATTGCCCAAGCTCTTCAAAGATGAGGCTTTTGCAGTCCCTTAGCAGGAATAATTGGCATAGTTTGCGTGCAGAGATCTGTTTTTGAAGTAAAAAAAAAAAAAGTGTAGATAATCCTTGACCAAAAGCCCAAGTGGGTTTTGCAGCATTTTGGTTTTTTTGCCTCAGAGAAGAAATAAGGGGAAAGTGCTACTTTATCTGTGGAATGTGGCTAAACATCCTCTTGCAGCTCTTCCCTGGTGAACACAAAGCATCTGTGCTGTCTCTGTAACTGTTGCCACCGGGTTGAGAAAGAGCAGGAGAGTGTTTTGGATCCAAAGGAATCGTGGTGGCACCTGGAGCTGTGATCCTGACGTCCTCCTCTTCCCTCGACCTCCTGTAACTCTGGGGTTCACTGGGTCACTGTGGCCACCTCTGCTGTGCTCTGTGAGCTCCTCTAGTCCCAACAGGTGTCTCCCTGAAAAATATGTGCCAGTGTTTGCTGTCTGCTGGGGAAGAACAGTGTTCCTTTGTTGCTGTTTGGAGAGAGGAGGGAAGCCAGCCAAGTTCAGCGCTGCTTCATGGCAGAACATATCTCACTGCTTTGAAGTTGTGTGCTTTTAAAAATAAGATCATCTAAGACTGCAGCTCTGAAATTCTTCCTTGCAGTCACTGAAATATGTTCCAGTGAGTAACATGTTCTGCTGAAATTTCTTCTACTAAAATTCTGTCAATTTTTAAAATTCTCTTTCTGTTGCTGCTCTGGTGTTTGAGAGAGAACTCCTAGTTCTTCTCCGTCCCTTTGGGAGATGTACAACAACCCCCCAGTCCATCTAGTTAGTCATATTCTCGGTCTCAGATGCCACTTCTGCCAGATACCAGGGCTCCAGTTTTGGCCATAAAGACTTTAAAGACTGGACATCCCTTTAATTCCTAGGAGATAAAAGCAAATATCCTGATGCAAGAAATGCTACCTGTCAGAAAGTTAATAAAACTGTGGTACAGGTGGTATTTTCTGGAGGGTGGTCAGTTGAACTTGGTGATTTCCCCTTTCCTTTCCTGGAAGTCTCTGAGTCTGGGTGCAGTTGGGAAAGGCCAGGGGTGTCCTGCGTGTGGAGTTTGTCAGTCGAGTGGTTTTTGTGAAGTTTTTTTGTGCAGTGGTTTTTGTTACAGGTCCCTGGAGACAGAATTCTTGGAAGATGTATGAAAACATCTCCCTTTATAGCAGTTGAGTTTCTCAGGGGGGATTTGTGTCCTCTCCATCTACCTGCCTTTCTCAAAAGGAGCTTTACTGTGGAGCCCAGAAGTACGTGGTGGGTTGGGCTGCTGGAGTTCAACAGCAGGGAATTTGTTTGAACAAACCCCTCCCTGAGAATTCCCAAACCTCCTGAGAACTCCCAGCACAGATTAAGCTCCTTTTCACTCCATCCTTTCTCTTCTGCATCTGACCCTGCTCTAACTTAGGGAAAGGTACTGAGGGCACATGATGCCTGATGTGAACACCCTTGTGGTGTCAAACCCTGTAAATCCCAGTACAGGATTCCCTTTGTTTGCACTCCCCTAATTGTGCTCCCACTGACCTCATTCTCAGGCCACTTGGTCACTAAAACAGCTTTTGGTTCATTTATGAAATTCTTTGTCAGGTTTTGCCTTTTGAGGTGGTTATTTTCAGCAGTGAGAGGTTTCACATGGGCTGCACAGCAGCAGAGCTGAATGTACCAAAAGACCCTTTTTTGAGCTTACACTGGGAATAAAAACCTTTGGAGGAAGGGGGGGGGTGTGTTAATGAGTTGTTTCCTCAGGTGTTGGCTTCCTCCCCACCTTGGGCTGGAATCCTTTGGATGAGAACAGCAGAGAGAGAAGATTTAGTGAACCGTCAGTGAGCCTGTCCCGGTGCTGCTCTGACCCTCTGGTGGCCATGTGGAACTTCAAATAGTGCTGCTTGTTCCTGAGGGTGTCATGAACTCCAGGGTTTAGGAAAACCTCTTGACTGGGTCTTAAATCTCCTGTATATGGTGAATTTAAACCACCATATAATTTCTGGAAGAGTGTGCTCATGCATCCAGCGGGAATTCGTCTCCTGCAGGAAGCACGTGACAGGGATGCTGCCGTTGAGGGGGATGATTTCTTATGGCTTAAAGTGCTTGTGATCGTTCTTGAAATAAATTGCTTTTATTTCCTGCTCTTGTCTTGCCAAATATCCTAAAGCTGTATGTTCACCTCTCCCCAGCAGTGTTGGGAGCTGTTGGTGAGAGCCAGTCCCCTGCTTCTGTTCCAGTTTCTCTGAAAGCTTTAATGGGTAGTTTTTAATTTCCTTATTAGACAGTTCAGGATCCATATGGGAGAAGAGACACTGTGCTATCTGCATTCTTGCTGCGTGGGGAAGGTTTTCTTTTTTTACTTCACAGCTCTTCCCCTCTCAAATACCAAGGAGTCTGTAGTGAAGCTGGTTTTTTAGAGAATGATGCTTAAGTGGTATGGTGAGCACTTGGATGCTCAGACTGTTACGTCTGCCTTGCATGTGGAAATGTATAAAAGCTGTTATTGTGTTTTTCACCAGTGCACACCTTCTCCAGAAAATGCAGGGGTGGGACTGGATGGGCTTTAAGGTCCCTTTAAGGGTTTGGGGAGTCAGTTCTATGAGGAGCAGCTGAAGGAGGTGGGGGGGCTCAGCCTGGAGAAAAGGAGGCTCAGGGGGGACCTTCTGGTTCTGCAACTCCCTGACAGGAGGGGGGAGCCGGGGGGGGGTCGGGCTCTGCTCCAGGGAACAAGGACAGGAGGAGAGGGAACGGCCTCAGGCTGTGTCAGAGCAGGTTTAGATTGGATATTAGGGAAAATTCCTTCCTGGAAAGGGCTGTCAGGCTTTGGAAGGGGCTGCCCAGGGAGGTTTGGAGTCCCCAGCCCTGGAGGTGTCCAAGGAAGGCCTGGCCATGGCACTCAGTGCTCTGGG